>JAVSBS010023720.1:5741-24436 GCA_033124195.1 Coracias cyanogaster | reverse complement strand
GGGGTTAACCTTAGGCTCTAAAGGGGTTAGATACAGGAAGAATAAAAAGACTCAAGGAAAACAAGCTTTGGATCCTTTCAGTCAACTGTCCTTCCAAATAGATCCCTACTCAGTACTGCCTTTAAAGCTACAGCAGGCTGCTTCCCCTCCATCTCCCTGCTGCCCTACCCCTGAGATGAACTTTCACAGCTTCTTCAAACCTTCTGTCCCTAGCAACTGATGAGGACTTCTGGCAACTTGAGGAAGCCCTTCTGCTGTGCCTCCTAGCGCTGGAGACCTGCTTGAAAGGGACTTCCCTGAGTTCCACTGCTTCAAGCAAACTCAAGTCACAGAAGATTAAGTTTCTCAAGCAAACCAAGAAGCACAACAGGTTACCTACAGCTTTTGTCTCCTCTCAGTATAAATGACTACAGAAACTCACATTCACCTCCTACTTGAATAGCAGTTGGTTAAGTATGGTTTGGACTCTCTCCTGCTTAGCAGCAACAGAAGTCTAACAGGTGACAAAAGGTAATGCAGAGGAAGGACATGCTGGTCCCTGAGATTCTTCATGGGAGCTGAAAAGTCCAAAAAGCAGAAATCAAGTTCCCAATGACATTAATTGTTCCACTGGGAAAGGGAAGAGGCCTTAGTCCTGAGAGATGCAGATGGTACACAGACAGCAGTCTCCCCTGTACTTTGATTTGGAAACTATCAGGACCTTAGCATATCCTGGAAGTGACATTATCCTCTGCCAATAGAGACTAAGCTTGTTTAGGACTGGGAGATCTGGCAGGATTGACAACAGTAACGGAAAAAAACCTAGAATCTGAGTTTCTGAACCAGCTTTCTTCAAACCAGCATCAGATGAGGTAAGAGTAGCAGGGGTCTCAGAGCTGCCACGCTTGCTTGCAGGATCTCCATGTTCCAAGAATCAGCACCATAAATTTCAGAGAGATGTTCTTCTTTCCAGCATCTTACCATCAAATGCTCCATAGCCTTTCTTGCTGGCTTTTTTTTTTACCAAGTTGAATAAGACAGTCCAGTCCTATGCTGGGTAAGTGCTCTGCTCCTGCCTATTTGTGCTTTCATATGTTGTAAGGTTTGTGCCAGTTTTCCTAGCGTCTTGGATGGAAGCAATATCTTTGTAAAGGTATAGTGTCTGCCACTTGTTCTGTACCCACCAGTGTCTCCAGCAAGAGTGAACACAGAGCTCCCTGTCTGAGCAGACACAGGGGTCACCTCATTTTTATCACTTATAAGAGACTCAGGAAATGGCGAGTAAAGTGGAAGGAAATAATAATCCAAAAATTGTTCTAGTCCCTAACTGTAAAGGGAAGTTAATAGCAGCAAGAAAGAAGAAAGAAAAGATTCTGAAAGCTAAACATTTTCCTTAGTCACAAAAATAACCAGAAGTCAGTAATGCTGAATAAGAACCTGATCTGGCTTTTTTTCAGGAAGGACCACACTGAAGGGGCAAGAGTCCCATGGAAATCTCCTTATCTGACTTGTTCAAAGGAAGTGTGCCATTATTGTGTTTCACGTTGCCAGATCAATTAATTGCACTCATAGTTAAACTGAGAAACTTGTTGGAGGAAGCCCTAGGGATTCTTATGAGGCAAGTGCACTAGATGAGGTAACTGACTTGAAACACCTTGCACATGAAAAAATAAAACCTCCAAACATAAAGCAATTTTCTTTTCAAACACTAGAAGAACACACAAGTAAATGTAAAATGGGGATTGCTTCCAATCCTCAGATTACATGGTTAGCAGCTTGTTTAAAACGTACATTCACTGTAACATCATTTTTTTCAATGGCAGGTGTAATACAAAGGAATTGCAATACATCAAATAAGAAACATTTCCCAGAAATTAATCTTTGCGCTGTCCCACAGAACTATGTGTTGTAGTGACTTAAACACAAAACACATGGCATAAAAATGCAACAAAAAGGAAGGTAGTACCGCAATGATCAGCCTTTACACATTTTATTTAATGTTTTAACGTTACCCAAAACAGGCGTTTGCATACTAATAAATTACATCCCAAGTGGCAGCACCATTCCTATGGAGGGGTATTGTCGCGGTCCAGGCACAAGCGTCCGTGCTGCCTCCCAATCAGTTTCCCACAGGTATGTATTCCACATACTGAATTTAAAAAATTGGGCTGGGCAAGGCTGCTGAAATCAGGTCTGCAATGTGCAAAGGCAGCCAGGTGTGCCGTCTGAACCAGATATCATGAGGACACTTTCTGTAACTGATGGAGATTTGTTCTTTGTAACAGCCTTTTGAGCACTTAGATGTGTGCAAAGCGGCCCATTACCAGCAGAGAAACACTTCTGTAAAGCATGACCATGTGTGGCCATTCACACGCCATGTGTGGGTCATGAACACATAAACATTAATATAATCAGAAATAGAAGCTCTAGCAAAAAGCATCACAACGTCACCCTGGGAACAAGAGTGAACTCAGGAAGCACATCTGGCTTACTTTGGTCAGCCTCTCCAGAAACTGTCATCTCCTCCAGTCACTCTGTAGAGAGCTGGCAACTACAGGGGAAACAGGTGTCGCAGTCCGGGAGAGAAAAGCATCTCCAGCTCAGAAATATCTGTGACAATTTATTAATAATAAACACTGACAGGAATTTAGGGATTTGCAAATCATCCATGATTTTTAAGGCCTCAGACCTTATCTGCTAGGAAATGCCGTTTTATTTTCTTCAGCTAGCCTCTTGAAGCCCATCTATTACTTCCAACCAGAGCTAGACAAATATACAATAGCTATCTCCAAATAGTTCTTTCCCATTTGTCACAAAAGGAAAAACAGAAAAATAAAACTAATATAAAAGCTTCTGGTCTGAATAGATTGGGATAAAAGAGCCCTTTCTTATTCCATGTGAAAGTCGCAAAATGGTCTCAGCTCCAGGTAAATTTTTAGAGTGGCATGAATAAATCTCCATTGCCAACCATTAATAAAATACATCACTTATCTAATTCAGCAGTTTACAATAAAAATAAATCAGGCCATTGATGCAGTATTATGTGGCTGTAATACCAATGTGACTGGACATCACAGAAACCCCATGTAGCCTACAGAAGAGATGCCAGACCCACCAGACAAACACAGTGGATATCTGTCACCAATCCCTCCAGATAATCAGTAGAAACTTTCCTTATATTTTCAAGAATAATATTGTGCCACTGCCAAACACCTAGAGGTTCTTCATATAGACATCAAGGGAAATTAAGTGATGGAGGCGTGAGAGGAAGGATATTAGAAAACAGGAAAATGACAATACATCTTTCCATGCTTTCTGATCTTCAGTCTCACAGTGCATCTTAATGTTGAGCTATTTTACAATACAGAACTAAACTAGCAATGCTTGTATTTTCTTGCCTTTATTTACATAGGTTCACAGCACCAGATTAAAATTGTGCATTTTTACATGAGAAAGCACAGGAAGTTCCTGGTGATTTGCAGTCAAAGAAATGCCTCGATATTTGTTATATTTGGTATATAGGTCCCACCCACTGTCCTGATAATTTTCAGATGATGAAATAATATCCTGCCTCTTAAAATTCTCTCTGTGAAATCAAACTCTCACTTCTGGCTTCATCCTGACATGTTCTGAAAAGGTTTTATTTGCTGCTGACTTCCTCCAGTGGTCCCTCATGTCAAACAGCAGGGAAGTGACTCACATGAAAAATAAAGCACTTGGGGATATTTTGGGTTAAGAGGCCATAGGAAGGTACAAGTACTGTGATTATTAGTATTGTTTCTGAATAAATTCAGAAAAGGCTAGACTGAGGTGTTTACCTTGGTTTTCCATCTGACTGCAGAAGGTTTCTACTACAAAACAAATTATCAGGTCTGTCAGAAGAGGCCATATACTGTGGGGCCATGTAGCTAGTGATAAAGATGGTACCAAAGCCTGGTGATGCTACTGAGACAAAAGACAAATGAGGTAGTTAAACACTCCAAAGTGAAGCCTTTGGAAGAAATATTTGAAGCACGGAGCAAAGAAATGTCGCAAATGACATTTGTTTTTTTTCACATGTCAAAGTGCTCACAGCCTAGAGGAGTTAGAAAAGAAGCTGCATGTTAACTGGCTTTAGTCACCTCTGAAAAAGAAACCCAGCCCAACCTCTCTGCCTCATAAGCAAGCTAGGGAAGCTGCTGAGGACACCTTTGGTTATTATTGCTGATCAGTTTGAAACAATACACCTCTTCCCAGAAGTCCTATATGCAAAAAATATATAAAAATTTAATTTTTTTCACCTCAAAAAGGAAAGAAAAACAATGTTGACTGGTTCCTCATATAACATCCCAGTTTGACTACCACAAAAGCAGCTGGAGAGAGCTAGCTGCCAAATGGGATGGCAGAAGAAACACAGAGCTTGTGTGTAACAAGACACTTTGATAGCCTAATGCCGATGGCACAAGCTAGATAAGGGAAGAACTGTCATTATAGGTGCCAAACTGAAGAACACCAATGCTCAAGGTAAAATCTGCCACTCTGTGATACCCAGATAAGACAGGCAATGAGAGGAAACACCAGTGAGTTAAAGTTTAGAAGTAATGATAAAAGTGTTAGCTCTGTTGCACTTCAAATTGCCTTGTCGTGGCTGTTCGAAATACTCTATTTCTATTTATATTTGGATCCTTCCCTCTCTCCCCAGCTCCCAGGCTGGACAATGCGGACACCCACTTCTGCCAGCCCAGAAAACATGCAGTTGGAAGAGCTTGTACTATTTGCAACTGGAGTTGAGATATTTTCTCACTGACAGAAATGAGGCACCAATCTAAATGGAACTTCGAGACAAGCTAACAACAATAGAAGTGTTAAACCAGCTGTTTACATGGTTTACAATCACAGATGGTATCTGTGTCTTAAGGGAAAGAGCACTCCCAGCTCTCTAAATTTAGTTGTTCATGTATACAGTAATTTTGGAAAGTTTGCTAAGTCCTGAGGATACCAGGACTTGCAGCTTTGTGAAAATGTCCTGAAAATGGAGGGTATCTTCCATTATCATATTTGAAACCAAACTGCCTTTAAACAACATGATCGCTACTCCTCAGGCTCTATGTAGAGCTGAGACTGCTCCAAGTGCCAAAATCTGCCATTTTCACCATTTCCTCCTCCAGCACAGAGCCACAAAGATGATTAAGGGAGTGGAACATCTCCCTTATGATGAAAGGCTGAAGGAGCTGGGTCTCTTTAGCTTGGAGGAGACTGAGGGGTGACCTCATTAATGTTTATAAACATGTAAAGGGTGAGTGTCAGGAGGATGGAGCCAGACTTTCTCCAATCCAATGATAGGACAAGGGGCAATGGGAGCAAGCTGGAACATAGGAGGTTCCGCATAAATATGAGAAAAAAACTTCTTCATGGTGAGGGTGACAGAGCGCTGGAACAGGCTGCCCAGGGAGGTTGTGGAGTCTCCTTCTCTGGAGATGTTTAAAATCCGCGTGGACATATTCCTATGTGACCTGATCTAGGTGATCCTGCTCCAGCGGGGGGATTGGACTAGATGATCTTTTGAGGTCCCTTCCAATCCCTAACATGCTGTGATTCTGTGAAATCAGAGGGAGGGAAGACAAGAGGCTGATGAAAGTGCTTACAGGGTTTGTATGGTGCAACATAAGATATGCAATGTGTAGGAAGCTGGTGCAGGAGGCAAGCCTCGCATATTCTTGGGAAAAGTAGTGTAGGTACCCAGGGACACAATAACGATGTGAAGGATGAGATACTACGAACGGCAACAGAGGTAAACCATGCGCATAGGTGAATGTGTGGAGTGAGACACGCACTGGCAACCATGGTGGAGTAAAAAGAGTTTTGTCATATGGGGAAGAGATTAGATAGACAAAGGGAGACAAAGAGGCAACTAGATCTAAGAGAGCTTCTCAAGCAGTAAGGTAAAGATGAGAGGGTCCTGCCTCACCACATTGTATGTGAAGCCTACCAACAGCTTTGGGCTACAGCTGACTGCTGTTCTCGCATCCAGATTTAGATTTAACGAAAAGCTAATTGGGTGGCAGCTGGACAGCAGTATCTCTGCTTATGGAGCAATGGACAGGATCCCACAGGACAACATCAGCCAGTCCTGGAGTCAGCTGCCTTATCTCAATCCAGTCTGGAGGCCAACTGTCCAAGTATAGCTTCTTCATTCTAGGGAGGTGGCAACTGCCAGCGTCCTTCACAGCTCAAGTGGTGCCTGCTGCCTCCCAGCATTGGAAAAGAGAGGTGGTGTGTTCAAACTCTCACCCTCAGTTGAGTACTTGGTAACTGAAAGACAGCTAGAACAGCTTCCTATACACTCCTCAAAAGTTATTTGGACACAGGATTTGAGAGGTAGGCTGATCTGCCTCTGTCCTTGAGGACCCTTAAAAAATCATCAAAGGAACTACAGGAAGAGAGCTGAATGAAAGGTCTTGGAGTCAACATCTGTGATGTGGAAAGGAAAGCATCAGTCCAGGTTGGAAGTCTGTAGGAACCACAAAGACACTAAGCCCAACAAATACAACTTTTGAACTAGTCTGTACCTTTCAGAGCAACAGTCTTGCAGCAGCCTTGAACACCACAATGTCCAGCTTCAGGCCCACAACAAAGACGAGGAGTGGAAGAGCAAGAGCAAGAGATACTTTACATCACAAAGAGGTAGCATAGGGATGGGATTATATCACCCATATGGCTGTCTTACAGGGCACTTTTATCTTACATTCTGTCATCACTGTAGCAAAAGAGACTAACTGTGAAAGAGGTGATGCAACATAACTCTTCCACTTACCTGCCCCTCAACCTGCCCCTCAAAATATAGGAATGGTGGACAAAGTCAGGTTCATACCAGGGACTTTGTCAACATGGGTGTATCAATAGGATACTCCTAATGCAGATGCACTGGCATCTGCAAAATTGCACCTTCATCAGTATAGCTTATTTTCAGCCAACCCACTCCCAACAAAACCTTCTCCACGGAAAGTGAATGTAACTACATTTACCCAATTCAAGCTATCTTAACCCAAGCATTTACAGTAACATTTTCACAGAAATCACATCTCATTAGCTCCTTCCTGTGGGAAGGAGGCTTGGGAGAGAGTGATAAATTGGAAACATCTCCCATTGTACATAGAAAGAAAGTGAAAGGAGCCAAGAGACCAAGATATAAAAAAAGGCTTTTGTATGTATATACAATTGATGTGCACTTGCTCACTGAAGTAGAGCATGAGATCCTAGCAGCAGCTACCTGTCCTGATGCTAATGCTCTCTGTATCGTAAAGGAGTGGCGAATGCTCGCTGCAATCCTCATTTTGGATTCTGAGGAGAACAAGAACATCTCTTTCAGGATGCAAACTCAGTTCTCAGACTGTTCTGATGAACATTATTTGCCTATGAGTATGATGCTGAAAGGCTATTTTATTTCACTAATATTGATTTACACTGACTTACTCTGGCTGAAAAATCTAAGTAATTTTATCAAACATAAAAGGAAAGATGACTAGGGCAAGTAACTTTTCAGCCCATAGCCCCATGATCACTTTTTGTGTCAACAGCCCTCCATTAGGTGTTTTTTTCCCTGCTGACCCTGGCCTGCTAGTGCTGTCAGTTGTGCAAATGCACTGTGAACCAAAGCAGGAAATGAACCCAAGCTGACAAGGACTTTCGTTCTTCCTGTGCAGGTCCATGAAGCCATATGAGCACTGGCACAGGGCTAGATGGGATGGGGTGAGGGTAGGAGGGTACCTCGTAGAGAACTGACACTTACATTCCCATACTTGACCATGAAAGTGCAGACTTCAATAGGAAATGTCTGCTTGCCACTTCCTTTGAGCTTCCTAGTTGTTTGGGGTTTTTTTGACAACTGATTTGGGACATATTTACATTTATAATTGCAATTATTATAAATGAGACACAATAACTAAATGCAATATAAATATAACTACAGAGGTTTTTTAGAATTGCACTGTAACTAGTTTTAATACTAATTTATTACACTTTGATATAAATAAAAAGAGAGCTATTTTCATATTTCTTTAATTTGCCAACGGTTCCTCAGCAGTATGTGAATTCCATAGTAAATACTACACCATTAAATGATGATGTTAAAATAATCTGCAAATTGACTATTTTTAATACTCTGCATACTATTGTAACATCAGTATTCCAGCCATTAGCACCAATTAATTTGTTCAGAGTTAAATTGTAAAAGCCATATTGATCATGAAATAAAACTTCCCATAAAACTCAGGCAACAGCAACATGTCCAATTATTCTGGTATAGAGCCCAGATTTGATCATTTAAGATGACTGGTTTAGAAATATCCCACCTTAGGGAATCTAAATAATGAAGAATTTAGTGTCTTTTAATAATTGGATTTCAGCCACCTATGTCTTTAAATTGAACATCTTACTTAGAGTTTCACCTTTGTTATTTTATCTTCCAGCACCTAGACCCGTATCTCTGCCTGGCAGATTAAAAACCGATCTTGCTCTCTTCAGGCAGGTATTTCTAGCAGCAATCATGTCACTTTTAAGTTCTACCTTTAATGACAGATTGCATTTCTTCAAGCTCATTCTACAAGGCAGGTTTTACAGAATCAAACAATTCTTGTATCACTTCTCCTTTTTCACGTTTTGAACAGTGATCTCACCAGTACAAAAGACCTCCTCTCCGCTCACATCTTCATTCTCCTGCTGATACATCAAAGAATATTTTTTTTTGTTATAGCAGCATAATGAGAACTTACATGCAGCTAATTATTTCCCCCTAGTCTCACCTCATTTTGGGAGCCAGCACCTCCCAGGGCACAGTTTCTCCCACTCTGTGTGTGACCTATATTCTCTGCACTCGAAACGTGACCTTGTCCCTGGCTGAATGCTGTAATAGGTTTGAATGCAAGCAACTTATCAAGTGATCCAGATATTTCTGCAGAGCCGGCCTGGCAATATTATCTTATCAAGCCACCCATCTTTCTGTCATCCTCAGTGATTTCTTTTTTCTCCTTGACAGCTACTAAAGG
Organism: Coracias cyanogaster; assembly: GCA_033124195.1. Taxonomy (NCBI): domain Eukaryota; kingdom Metazoa; phylum Chordata; class Aves; order Coraciiformes; family Coraciidae; genus Coracias; species Coracias cyanogaster. The sequence continues at coordinate 15,434 of JAVSBS010023720.1, read as the reverse complement.
CATGGAGTAGTGCTGAGCTAAGGGCAAGAGATTAGGAGTCCTAATGGGAGAAAGTCTCCACTTGTGATACCAACATATACATGTATTTTGTTTAGTTAGTTGGTTTTCGATTTATTAATAATCTTAACTAGAAGAAAGTCTTACTAAAGTCTATATAAATCAACCATTTTTATCAATGAGACTCTCAAACTTAGAAAAAGAACAATATCAAGTTTACTTGGCAAGAACAGCTCTATATATAACCATGATAAGTAGCACTGGATAGTTTACTGCCCTTTATATTTTATGCATGGAGCTACTTACCAGCTAGTCATTATTTTTGTCTGAGACAGGCAGGTTAGAGTTTATAAATACCCAGTTATCCTGCTTATTCCCTTTTCTCACTGGTGAAATTAAAAATTGCTTTTTAAGACTAGAACAATAGAAATTTTCGTTCCTAAAACTCACCTTGAAAAGTGAACATCAGTGTTTTGGAGACTATGAACCAAAAATTATTAAGAGCTACTGATTTTAAATCTACTCTCACAATTTCCATTTTCTCTGGAATATGCTGTTCTATTAAAGTCTCTACCGAACATGGAAAAAATAACATCAGAGCAGAGTCTACTTAAGAAAATCACTGCTTCTTATGCCGCTTTGAGAAAAGCAAAGCCTTGCTCTTTCTGGTTTCTGTGATTGACAAGAGAAGAACTGCCAAAGGAGATTAGACTACTGGCTAATTCAGTCTAAGTATTTCTGGCAATCTCCAGTTTCTTCTCAAGGAGGGTGTGTTGCCCCCTCCATCTCCATCCCTGCACACACAGGGATGTTCTGTGGGCAGGCAGGAAGCAGTGCATGCCCAGCCTGCCTGAGTGTGTCCCGTGGCATGCAGACCCACTGGGCCCCTACGAGCTTCAGAAAGCACCACTCACCCTGTCCAGGGTTGCACTGTCTGGGGTGAATCTGATACTAAAGGAGCCTCAGGGAGGGCAGATACACCTACAGAAATCAGTATTTGGAAGGAAGCGTTCATTGTAACTCAACTGGAAACACTCTACCAATGCAGTAATACCTCAATGTCACAACTTTCTTCCAACACTCAAACTTACCCCATGCCATTTTCACATCTGCCTGAGCTTTCTATACTTTTTCCTGTCTGTATCCTATGCTCATATACTTTCTACAGAGTCTTTTACTTTGGACTCACACTTTCTTAAAGCCCTGAGCACCAGCAATGGCCATTCTTCTTTAACCTTAACATCCATACTGCCTCCTCCCAGAAGGCTGGACCAAAGGCTCATTTCAACAGAAAACAGTTACAACATTCACTTAACTACAGAAGGTCTTCATACAGGTTGGTATTTTACACTGCAGCTATGCCGAGAAGGGCAATATACCCCTGCAAACCCAGGAAATAAGGATACTTATGACAATTTAAATTAACTTTGATCTCCTTTTTTCTCTGAGATTCAAGTTAGTTTTAGACAAGGGCTCCAGGGGCTCTGTATACCAAGAGCTGAGGCCAGATTTTTTCTCAAGTGAGATCTGTTATCACAGGGATTTCCAAGCAAGGCCAAGAAGCAGGGCTGCTCTGCCACTGAAAAGCTGTAGGTGCGTAAAATTTCTGGAATTTAGAAATAGCATAATATACAGCTGGATCAGTAAGAAAATCCTTGCTGTCCAACTCTTTGACAGTCAGCGCCTCTGGAGGAAAGCAGATAGATTGGGAGCAGCTTAAGAGTGGAGAGCAGACAAACAGATCCACTGTCACATAATAGAGGCAAAGCCAGAGAGACAGAAATACCTGGTCACTGTATGGAAACCAAACCACAAAAAACCCAAGGGGATTGCCAAAGCAACAAAGGGATATATGATCATAACTCCACAAGAGGGATAAATCCTGAGGTCCTGCCTCAGGTGAGCTTCCAGTCGGAGTCTGTCTATATCTAGATGGAGTAAAACTGCCTACAGACTTGGCCCAGTGTCCGATAACAACAAGGATGCTTGAACCAATTTGTGTGGGGAAAGTAATGCTTGCTGATACCTCCATGGTCTCTCCACTCCAGTAATAATTTGACAATGTTTGTGGCTTGATTGCAGGTGTTCAGTGAGGCAGCCCTGCACTTCCTACCCCAAGGCTGCAGGATGTGTGAGCAAGTCTCTGAGATGAGCCCTGGCATCCACCTCTTTCACACATCACACGTTCACCATCTGCATTCTCATCTTCAGCCATGCTGCTGCCCCTCGCCCAGGTTGCTGGGAGGTTTAGAAAGGCAGATGTTTTCAGTCTCTGGGGGGTCTGGTTGCAGGGGCTTTGGAAGTTACAGTACCTTAGGCCAGTGTTGCCTGGGATTCAATATTGCATTAAGTGGTGACACATTGTGGGCAAGTGGGATCTATTATTGCATTACGGAGGCTGCTGCTTCCCTGAACAGGCTATGTTTTATGTGTGAAGCGGGCCCACACCTGCTGGAGCTGGGACCTGGAAATGCGGAGGACGGAAGGCATGAGTCTGTGGTTTCCTGCCGTGAGGGGCATGTGCCTGCGGTGGGGCATGCGCACGGGACTGCTCTCCGCTGAACGGCTGCGCTGTATGAAAGTGCCACCAACGTGAGGGTAGTGTTCTGTCTCCAGGGTTGAGGAGGAGAAAACGGAGGATGCCAGTCTTCTCAGGGGGCTGTACCTCGGAAGGGAGTGCTGAGAAGGCCTGTCCTCCTCCAACTGAAAAAGACCAAGAAGAGTGGAGGAAAAGGTGTCAGGCAAAGACTTGACTCGCCCCTTGTTTGTGATGCGCATGCTGCAGACATCTTCGCTGGTGGATGAAAAATGCTTTTTGCTCTACATGGGGCTTACTTACTGCTCTGTGTCTATAAATTCCCAGGGATCCTACAGGCACCACAGGAGCCTGCCATCAAAGGGGGCCTGCCATGCTCTCCCAGCCACACACAGAAACAAGCCACACCAGCAGTGTCAGGCTCTGCTACATCAGTCCCCTCCTCTGGCTCTTCAGGCCACATGCTTCACCTCTGTTCCTCTGGCATCACTCATCTTGACATGTCATTAGGCTATTCATACATCTTGCATGTAGGTAACAGTCAAGCTCTGAACACACTTGGAAACCATGTGTATGAGAAAAGGTGAAACACCTGGTGCTAAAATGATTATATGTATTTAAAAGTGAGGGATCCTCAGGGGCCCTTTCAACGAGCCTTATTAAATCTTGCTCCAGGGATTTGCAAAGGCAACTTTGGAGGCTATTAGAGGCCTTTCTTTTTCTCATATTTACATTGCTGGCCTCCCAAGACACTTTTATATTGTGTATCTGCAAGGAGAGTGTTAATGTTTCCAGTTTTGGTAAGTGGAGGACAGGCAGCAGCTGGAAAGGCAGGAAGAGCATAATTATCCTTTCAGTGAGAAATTCAAAACACAGAGCCACAGGAGGATATGAGGAGAAGATGCACTCTTAGGTCCCTTTTCTGCTTCTGTGGTCCTGGGATGGCCAGGAGAGGGACGAAAGCATACTCACAGACAGGTTGTGCCAGGATGAGATTGCAGTCCCTACCTTCCTTTTACACACTGAATGGAAAAGAGAGGCATTACAGGAATGACTTCAGATACTTCACCCTGAAAATGCTAAGCCCTTTCTCCTGTTTCTACCTCTGCTATGAAACTAGCACTTTCACAGCAACCTCACCTTCCAAAACCAGACCCTTTTTCCTGGAATTACATTTTTCCTTACAATTCCATTCCCTTCCTTCTTTCCAGGAAGTCTCTGCAGGTTTCAAAATGTAATTGGGAAATATGAAAATGTATTTTCTTAAGGCAACACTGCTCTCCTTACCTTACTAGAGATGTTGCCCTTGCAGATGATATAAGAAAAAGAGCTGAACTTCATCCAGTCTTATCTCTTCCCTGTCACCTTCAGTATCTTTGCAGTGTTTGAGGCAGGTATCTTATCTTCGTAAGTGTCTGAGAACTACTCAGCTTGTGGTGGACGTTAAATGTGAAAAGCAATTATTCACAGTCCTAAATATACGGCATGTCACTGCATAGATCAGACTCTCAGATCATAACAATGTAATGCTATCATACAGAGTATTTGAGAGACAAAGAAATTCTAGACAGCTCTAATGTCTCATAAAGACAACCATCTCTTCCTTGCATAGATGGTGTAGAAATTCCTGAATGTGTTGTTTGTAGGCTGCACAACTAGGTATACTGGAATCCTTATTACTTTTTGCTCCATCTGTGGGCTCAGTATATTGTATGATTCCCAATGTATCTATCATTCCAACATGGTAAAGACTTCTTAGATCAAAAAGGATCACTCCAACTACCCAGATGGACCTCCTCTAAAACACAGGACCAAGGACCTCACCCAGGCCATGATGGGGCAGATTGCAATGCCCCACCAGAAAGAGCCCTTAGGTACTCCTGCCTCCTGGCTGAAGCTAAGGTTACAGACATACCACTTTTCTTCTCTGATGCTCTAATGCTTCAATTACACAGTCAACACTGGAGGTGCTGTCCCCTTTTACCCCTTTGCCCTTAGCAGCAATCAGGCTGGACCACCTTTCCTCAGGCCTATTCTGCTCTGTTTGGACAGGAGCAGTATGACACTTCTCATGTGAAGTCCTAGAAAAATGTGATGTTGATAGAGGTCAAGATACTTTAAAGATACAAAATATAATTAGGAATTTCTATTGAGCTTAAGGTTTTGATTGCTATGACCTGTATATATATAATGAGCATATGTGAGCATTACTTCTCTTACAGTATCACTGTTTTGCAGATCCTATATTCCTAACACATGGATGGACAAGGACCCTGAATCAAAGAGCATAAGGAACAGAGGCCAACTCTACATACATCCTTCTCCATCAGCTGTCAAGCTCTTCTAATGTGGAGGGAAGTTGCAGGAGCTGAACGCCAAAGAATCACATCATCATTGCTGGAGTGTGTCCAAAGAAGAGCAACAAAGCTTGTGAGGGGTCTAGAGAACAAGTCTTATGAGGAGAAGCTGAGGGAACTGAGGTTGTTTAGTCTGGAGAAAAGAAGGCTCAGGGGAGACCTTATTGCTCTTTACAACTACTTGAAAGGAGGCTGTAGTCAGTCTCTTCTCCCAAGTAGCAACTGATAGGACACGAGAAAATGTCCTCAAGTTGCGTCAGGGCAGGTTTAAATCGGATATTAGGAAAAATTTCTCCATAGAAAGGATTGTAAGGCACTGGAACAGGCTGCTAGGGAAGTGGTTGAGGCATGATCCCTGGAGGTATTTAAAAGATATATAGATGTGGTGCTTAGGGCCATGGTTTAGTGGTCGGCTTGGCAGTGCTGGGTTAATGGTTGGACCTGATGATCTTAAAGGTCTCTTCCAACCAAAATTATTCTGTTCTATGATTCTATTTATTAACAGGCACCAAACACAGCTCAATGGGAATTACACTGAGGAGAGGCAATGAGAGTCTGCCCCCTCTTCTGCAAATGCCTATTTTTCACCAATTAGAAATAGTCCTTCAGGTCTTCTAAGCAGCCCACAGATGATGCTGTAGAAGTGAAAGGAAACCAAGACACATAGCCTCTTTTCATATATCATTTTTCCTGCTGCCTTATTCCCCCAGCCTACCTCTTCTGCCCAAGTTTATAAACCTGAAAGCTTGCTGTGTTTTGCTTGTACCTGTTGCTCAGTTATTTCAGCCCAGCTTTTCCTCCTTCTGTCTCAGAGTCAGTGAAGTTGTAGTTTCTGTCCTCTCCTCCTGCTGCCTACAGGCACTCTGGGAGTGATGAGGTTTTCCCTCATCAGTGCTCCAGGGTCTGGGGCCACAGAGGCCACCAGGTCCAAAACATAACCCAGAGAAAGCCCCGCTCAGCTTTCAGTCCTCAGTGCAAATCAGAGCTCCTCCAGGTAACAGACCTAGGGCAATTCAAGGTTCTATACCACATGAAGCAGAGAACCAGTACAGTTCACCCAAAATGCTAGAGCACTGTCCCTGCTGTGACGCAGCCCTCTCCTATGTCTGTATGTTCCTTTCCAAGGAATAATCATCATCAACTCAAATCAACGGAGAAAGCAAACAGTATACTGGGGTTTCTGAAGTGGTCATTCCCTCACCAGCTGTGCTGCTTCCAGGCAATGTCACGACTATAGGATCCCTCAGATAAGGAAATGAACACAGGAGCTCAAGGAACACAGGAGCACCCATGGGCTCAGAACCAGAACAGAGAATATTTTCTTGGCTGTCTGAGGGTCTCAGCACAGCTTTTTACCAAAGAAAACCAGTGACTATAGGTGAAGTTGGACTCACAGGTGAAGCTGTCCCAGACAACCTGTGCAATGTGCTACTTACTGCTCCTGTCATACCACAGTATTACTAACACAGGTCTTCATGCTGAGCATCCTTGCATGATCTCTCAGGAAAGACACCAGTGGCTGAGTATGGCTGGGAAGAGCTCATAAACTCTGCAGCTGCTGCCCTCACAGGGTCAAGAAATGGACAACTTTAAATAAGTCCATTTGTGGCATTCTCCTGGCTGCAGAAGGCTAGCTGTGGGAGAAAAGAGGCCTAATACAGCACAAAGAGAGATTTTTTTAGAGTGTTTTTAACTACACAGCTAAGTAGGTGAGAAAATACACCAGTGCCTCTTCATGTTGGGACCTTTTCTAAAAATGAACTATTGGCTCTGGAAGATGGGAATGTAAGACACAGTATAAGCAAAATTCACTCTGAATTCTACAGAATATATCCAAGAATAGGTAAGGAAGAATTAATATTTTCTGATATTGTTTTACTTTTCTTCTGTTTTTCAGAACCAACATCTGAAAATGGACAGGCATGTTTTAGGCAGGCAAGTCTCAAAACATTCTGTGTGATGCCAAGTGACAAGCAGCAAGGGAGATTCAGAGTCAAGAAATACCTGTGAGCACAAACCAAGTCAGAAGTAATTGCTAAAACACATAAATGTATGAACATTTGTATTTCTTTCCAGCACAGAAGGCAGCAGCAAGTTGCCATCTCTGTCATCGTCAGTGAATTTACTCCGCATATTTAAGAACTTGGCAGATTTTTAGATTATATTGCTAGGTGTGACTACAAATGGTGTCCAGCAATAACAGCAATTCTCTATGAGGATTAACATGTAAACAGAAGTGCAGGTTCAATCTTTTTTTCCACTCATTTTTAGCTATTTCTATAGTTTTGTCTGCACATTAGTGCACAATATTAACCAGAGATTTATTAGTACATTCCTGAAATGCATACATTAAAGTAAACCCTAAAAGCTCTGTTAAGTAACTTGCTGGGTGTTCAGTGCTGCACTAAGTGATGCACAGACAGAAGGGCTTTAACAGGACATAGTTTGATGACAGACCTGTTCTCCTCTCCTATACCAGGGCTTCCCATGAGGTCTCCGCTCCCCTGCAGCTGCCTTCTTGACTGCTAAAACTGGGAGATATCTAATATGTGAGAATATTTGGGTCAGAAATTCCCCCAGGCTATTGAGAGCCTCCTCTGTATTGACCTTCCTCACAGCAGCATCTGTTCATGCTGTGCTTCCTCTTACACCCACAGTTTCCTGAGGACACCACCACCCCTCAAACTTGTACTACAGTATCTTTCTTCCAACAGATTCATATATTTGAACAAACATCTGAGCTCTAAATAAGGATAAACTGGGGAACTACAGGCTGGTCAGCCTGGAAAGGGCATGGAGCAAATCATCCTGGAAGCCATTTCCAAGCATATGAAGGAGAAGGTGACCGAGAGCAGTCAGCATGGATATATGAAAGGAAGATCATATCTGATGAACCTGATAGTTTTCTGTGACGAGTGACTGGGTGGGAGGTTGTTTATCTTGACTTTAGTAAGATTTCTGACTCTGTCTGCCATAACATCCTCATAGATAAGGTGATAAAATATGGACCAGGTAAGTAGACAATGAGTTGGACTGAAAACTGGCTGAGCTGCTGGGCTCAAGGCATTGTGCTTAGGGAAACAAAGTCCAGCTGGAGGCCAGTCACTAGTGGTGTAGCCAGGGACTAATACTGGGGCCACTACTGTTTAACCGTTTAACAACTTCATTAATAATGGGACAGAGTGTACCCTCAGCAGATTCACCGATGATACCGAACTGGGAGGAGTGGCTGACACACCAGAGGGTTGTGCTGATATTCAGAGGAGCCTGGATATGCTGGTGAAATGGGCAGAAAGAAATTTTATGAAGTTCAACAAAGGTAAGTGTAAACTGCACCTGGGGAGGAACAGTACATGCTGGGGGGCCAATTGTCTGGAAAGCAGTTTGATGGAGATGTACCTGGACGTCCTGGTGGACACTAAGCTGAACACAAGACAGCAAGGTGCCTTTGTGGCAAAAAGGGCCAACAGCTACATTAGGAAGAATGCTGCCAGCAGGCTGAGGGAGGTGGTCCTTCCCCTCTACTCAGCACTGGTGAGGCCACACCTGGAGTACTGTGTTCCAGTTCTGGGCTGCCCAGTACAAGAGAGACGATGACATACTGGAAATAGTCCAGCAAAGAGTTACAAAGATGATGAAGGAAGTGGAGCACCACGCATTTGATGAAAGGCTGAGAGAGCTGGGACTGTTTAGTCTGGCAAAAAAAAGGCTCAGGAAGACTCTTACCAACATTTATAAATTCCTGATGGGAAAAAGAATATGGATCCAGATACTTCTTAGTGGTGCCAGTGAAAGGACAACAATAAATGGGCAGAAATTGAAATACAGGAAATTCCATTTAAACATAAGATTTTTTTTACCATAAGGGTGATTGAACATTGAAACAGGTTGCCCAAAAAGGTTGTGGAGTCTCCATCCTCAGAGAAATTCTGATTGGATACTGTCCTGAGCAACCTGCTCTACTTGATCCACCTTGGAGCAGAGGGTGGGACAAGATGATCTCCAGAGGTCCCTTCCAGCCTCAACCAGGATTCTACAATAATCCAGAGGTCATTGTCTTTTTGCCAGTAACAAGTAATAGAGAGGATGGAGGATCAGAAAAAAACATTCCATCAGGGATTACCCATTTGCTCTCAGTTAGTACTCTGCAGACATCAGTGGATAATCACCAGTTTTCAGGAGACCAGAATGATGTCCCAAATCAGTACAACATGGCCTATGACCTTAGTTATGGTAGTTCTGTATTTAGTGACCTTTTTACCTATCTGTCGTGGTTTAGTCCCTGCTGGGACCTGAACCACATGGCCTCTGGCCCACCACCCTTGGACGGGAGAAGGCAGGAGGGATTAAAAATGCCTTTGCGGCTTGAAATAAGGAGAATTTAATACGATAACACACAAGAAACAATCAGAACAATAACAGCAATAACAGCGAGCAAAACAAGGTACAAAATAAGCGACACTGAACACACAGATGTGGAGTGGACCCAAGCACACTGCTCACCTGGCTTCGCACAGCACGGAACCAGCGCTGGGGGAATTATGTCAGCAAGGTATGGAATAGCCCAGTTGTGGCTCCCTCCAGCTCCTGCTGAAAATTAACCCTGTCCTGGCCAAACCAGAACATTATCCACCCCTTATTCTATACAATCAAAAAGAAATACAATACAGTTCACTGGCTGTTCTCCCCCAAAGTTAAGACCCCTGAGGCACACATCAGACCTCTACATCCTCCTGCATCACCCACCAGGTGCACCCAGGTCCTTGAGCAAAGGCAATCCTGTGGATGGGTTTGCCTTTGCCT
>JAVSBS010023719.1:35486-92957 GCA_033124195.1 Coracias cyanogaster | reverse complement strand
CTTTTTCTGAACCTGAGAGCATTAGGTGAGGATTAAAACCTCTGAAAGGCTGTGAAAACCTGCTTACTCCTAGAAGCAGGGAAAGGCCCTGCATTTCTCCATGAAATTTCTGGTAATGTTTTCACATTGTCCCAAATTTGAGTCAATTCAGACATCCATTTACCAATTACCAGCTGATAGTAGCACTAAATCGAGTGTAACGGTCAAGATCAGATGAACTGTGAGTGTTTATTCTTTCCATGCATCCTTTCTACATTATTCAGTTGTACCCTGTGATGTTGCATTTTAACTGCCTGGTGTAATTTGTGTGAGTCTGGATATTACATATTTTCAAAGGTGCTGGGTTGATGCGCAGTGTTGGAGCTGAGAAGGTTCATTTCACATTGTTGCTGTTTGTGATCGTACTGTTTATGTTTAAAGATCTTCTGACATCTCTGAAATAATCTTCCTCCTGGACTGTAGCTGTTCTTGGGTCCTTCCTTGTCTGTGTTTCACAATTCTGCTTTTAAAGTTATTTTTCTTTTTATCTTCACTGAGCTATCAACATCTCCTCCTTCTAACAAGCAATGCTGCTGTGACTTGCTATATTGTGATTTACCAAGCGCTAGGGATATCAGCTAAGGCATTTATTGTAGCTTTGTAGTTCAATAATAGTGAGTTCAGATTCTGGGATTCTGTCTAAAGGCAGCTTTTAGTTTATCAGTGATTGCAGTTCCTGTTCCTGGGTGTGTATCTGTTGCCACTGAAGGCAATAGGTGGAAGTTGCCATAAGGTCGAAGGAGCACTATTGCCTTGAACCTGATTTTGTTATTATTTTAATCTTAATGGAAACCATTAGACCTGAGAGCGCCATACTGTGGCTTTGCTGCGCAGCCTTTTCAATAGCTGCCTGCACTTTTTGACATCTCTGATTGGCTACGATATCGATGAAGAATGTGAGTGACTAGTATTGACAGGGCTTTGAGTGATAATGCCCAGCTCATGGCCCTTCTCATGTTCTTCCACAAAGCAGGTGATGCAGTGCTGAAAGTCTTGGTAAAAAAGCTGTGCTCTGGTTCCTGTGGTGTTGGCTGAATTCCCTGTGCACTCTGTTAGCTGTTGGTGTAGCATGAGCAGAAGTCAAGAAGAACTTGGAAATCCCAAGTATTCCCTTCACATAAATTTTAAACAAATACATTCATGGCCACATTCATTGGCCAACATTTCAAAAATCACTTTTTGCCAGCTTGAAGCATTACCAATGGTTAGCTTAGCACTTGCTTTCCAGGACATTTGGACAACTATAGCTTGGTCATGTTTTCATTGTTGCTATAAAACTGAAGGCAATGTTTCCATTCCTCGCTCTCGGCTGCTGTATGATGTTGTTATTGTATGGTGGCTATATGTCATTCAAGCTACTCAGCTGCACAGTATCCAGATATTTGTCCTGCATTGAAAATTACTGCCAAGTGTCCTGTTGTTTAAGCCACATTTGCTTCTCATACGATCGTTACCTGCCTGATCCACTTATGCTCTCTAGTGAACAGCAGCAATTGCCGTTGACAGCAGAGTGCTCTAAGTCAACTGTTCCTGAATTTTGAGGAGCATCCCAAGTTCCTCATCACAACGTGATTCAAATGGCAAAGGTAAGTGAACTATTAAGAATGACTCTGAAGAAGCAAAAGGCATGTGTTGTTACCGACACTTAGTTGTACCATTACACCTGCTCTTCAAAACACGTCATGAGTTGTGTGCTCATAACAGAGAACAAGATTCCATGTCACAGGATTAACACCTTCCATTACCTGTGGGTGCGCTTTTTGCAAGTCAAGAATTGTACAAGGTGGCTAAATATTTTTATGGCCTCCTTAGAGTTGGAGGAGCAAAGGCAGAGGACAGTAAATGACTTGCTGTGGAGCATACAAAGGATCGGTGGCTGTGTATCAAAGGCTCCTCTCCAAGCCCAGACCGGAGCATTTCCCCTGCGTACACACAGGGCTATTAATATTCTCTCGCTGTGGGTTGCTGTTGTACTAGGACCTTACCCTAAGGATAAGCTTCTGATTATATTATTTACAGATGAGTGATTTGCCAGACTACCCACACGGTGTCGTAATAAAACTAGCTTTCCTCAGGGTGTGGGGTGTTACAGTAAAAGCGGTATTTCAGCTGCATTGATCGGGAGTGCTGAGCACATCACAGGGCTTTTAGGTTCTTTGCAGGAAAATTTTCCCTGTGAATGCACCAGGGAAGCGTGGCAGCTCAGCCCTTGCTCACTCTTTCTGCATGACTGACAGAAGCAACACAAGCAGCTCAAAACTTTGCTCTTGTAGTCTGTATTGATGCTGCTCAGGATGACACCGTTTTCTTCCTCTGAACATCTGGAAATCCATCATGTAGATTTCCTGTGTGCTGTAATGGTACCAGGTCTGTGCGATGTTGGTGGTTCTAGCAGACCAACATTTCATGGGTGAATGTTCCTGAATAATTTCATTTATTTGGTTATTCGTGGCAGCTTTAGGGTAAAGTTTGTGAGACACCAGGACGCACACAGGGGCAAATGTCTGTTACCTCTTTGGCTGGGAAGGATCTTGACAATAGATGTTTCAGACAGCAAGGTGGAGCTCTGGGGTGCTTAGAAGGGAGTCACCTATAGAAAAGATGCACTGGGGAGAAGGTAGGAGCTAGCATCAAACAACTGTTGTATTTTCTAGCCTAAAAATATAAGAGTAACAACTGTGGCTGCAAACAGAATCCTGGGGAAGGTGTTTTCCTTTTGTCCTCTTGCTTGGGAGAACAGTGCAATTCTGTTAGTCGTGCTGTTACAATACTTTAGGGGTAACTGTAAGAGCTTCCTTAGGGAGTAAAAAATAGTGTTAATTCACTCAAATTGTGTTGGCATTTAAACACAAAGAGTTGTGGGACACGGAGGAGAGTTCTGCTGGCATTTAGTATAAAGCCTGTGGGCACCTGGTGCTGTTTTCTCTGCATGCCTTTACTCCCCAGGCATGGGTACCTGCTGGGTGAAATTCTCTATCCATCTTCTTTTGGAGATATCTGGGTTTACTTAGCATTAATTACATTTTGTCCCCCTAATTACTACAGTACTTCTGATAGACCAAAGCAAGAACCTGAGGTGCTGTGCAGGTTCCTAACATGGGAGAAGATGCATTGATTTATCCCATGTGGTCACTAGGGCAGGTAGTTTTATCGCTCTGTAACTTTGTCTAGGGAAGTTGCTAAACGTTCAAATGCTTTTAAAAGCTGGTTTACTTTTCCCTGTTTGGTAGTGGTGTGCTTAACTTGAATAACAATTCAAAAAGATTTGGTTTTCTTAATTTTGATGAAAAAAGTTTGTGTGAAGAATTTCTGAACTGCCATCCACCACCACTGACCGGTGTCCATTAACCTGTTGGCTCCTGCTTTCTAGGCAGTTTTAAATCCTTCTTGTAGTGTTAAGATCCTGCCATTACACTTGATAATAATAAAAAAATGCTAAGCTTCTGGCAGGTTCATTGCACAAAGTTTTAACTGATGCAAACCTTCTACTCTTCAGCTAACATTTGTATATGCAAAACTAAATTGGACCACTGTGGTTAGCCTACAGGTGCAAAGTCATAGCTGTTGGGCAGCATATGCCTTCATTACTCTGATTTTTCTGTAGGTAAAGTACTTCTGGTAGATTGCCAACCGTTCTTTCAAGGTTGTTTCTATTTAATGCATCGTACTGCTTAATTCTGCTACAGCTTTCCCTGAGCTGAATTACGAATCCCTGTATCTTTTGAAAGCATATCTTAGTTATACTTTTCAAGATAGTGAAATGGCCAGGTATTAATAGGGGTGCTTTTTCAAGAATGTTGAAGATGGTAAAAAAAAATCTGTCATTCACCTCAGTGCTCTTTGCTGAAATTTAACTGGAGCACTTGATGGAAGTGTGGAGGCAGCCCAAGAGCCTGGACTTGATTTGCTTTCTCCATTTCAGAAGCAAGTGGGAATCAGCAGAGGAGAGCTTTCAGGTAATGTTGATAATTGGGAACCTGTTGGACAGATTTTGCCATTTTTATTGTGCTCTTTATACAGCCAAAATGTGTCTTTCATCAGCTGTAGCACGATCACCAACTCTCAGTAATGATTCCACCCAGCATTGTCCAGTGCTCACTGTCCCATTGGAAATCAAATGCAGAATATAATGTTCAGCAGTGAGTTAAACTGGGTCTAGGAAGGCTGCTTGTTCCTCGTCTTCTATTTTTGTTGTCTGCAGAAGAGCACAGTTTAGGAGAGGTGGTGGGGTAGGAGAATTCAATATCCAAGGGGATCTTGCAGCTTAGTTGGGAGACAGTGGTCTCAGTTCTTCTCTGCTGCCTGTATAAGATCAACAGCACTTATTACACCTTCTTTAGAGTCTGCCAGTCTGTGCCACAGGCAGAACACACTGTCCACTGTGTTTAATGGCCTCTTTGTTGTGGTGTGGTATGTTCATCCTGTGCTACTTGTTAGCCCATAAACACACTCATCTAACACCTCATTAGCATCCAGGTGCCTAGGCTGAGGGGTCTTCTGTCCCAAGAAAGGTGTGATGGTCTCCATTACAATCAGAATTGTGCTGACCCTTCTAGGAATGCCTCTGTCTTTCAGTAAAACCAGTTAACTTTGGGAAAGCTGCTGAGTGGTAGCAGGGGTTTTTAATTTGCTGGGCTGCGTAGAGAAAGAGCAGTAGGAAGGGATAAACACAGTGAGTGTGAGTTTGTTGTGTCCTAGTTTCCAATTTCGTGCTCTTTATAAGTTGGACTTTTTCATAGTTTGGTACTCTAGGAGGACACGTGATCATTGAATCATAGAATAGTTTGGGTTGGAAAGGACCTTCAAAGGTCATCTAGTCAACACGTTCCCCCCACAATGAGCAGGGACATCTTCAACTAGATCAGGTTGCTCAGAGCCCTGTCCACCCTGACCTTAAATGTTTCCAGGGATGGGGCAGCTACCACTTCTTGGGGCAACCTGTGCCAGTGTTTCATCACCCTCAGTGTAAAAAATGTCTTCTTTATATCTAGTCTAAATCTACCCTCTTTTAGTTTAAAACCATCACCCCTTGTCCCATCACAACAGGCTGTACTAAAAACTTTGTCCCCATCTTTCTTATGAGACCCCTTTAAGTACTGAAAGGCCACAATGAGGTCTCCCTGGAGCCTTCTCTTCTCCAGGCTGAACAACCCCAACTCTCTCAGCCTTTCCTCTTAGGAGAGATGTTCCAGCCCTCTGATCATTTTTGTGGCACTCCTCTGGACCTGATGAAGCAAGTCTATGTCTTTCTTTTGCTGAGGACTCCAGAGTTGGATGTAGTACCCCAGGTGGGGTCTCACAGAGGGGGAGAATCACCTCCTTTGACCTGCTGGGTGATTCTTCTTATCATAGAATAATGAAGAAACTTTACTTTTTGATCTAACTGAAGACAAGCAGAAAAGCATATGCCAACTACAGCCTGGCAGGAGTGAGATTTCACATCATCCTACCTCGTCCTTCAGCTGTCCCTTCTGCCCAGCTTATGCTGTGCTTGCCAGCCTCCTGTTTGGATTCAAGGCAGTGAAAGGAGACTGTATTTGGTAACCAAACCTAGCTCACATTGCCAGAGGGCCCTACAAATGAAGCAGAGGTATTTACGAAAGCCTTCTCGTGACTTCGAATGTTTTACAACAGCCATATGATTTGCAAAACTTTTTTGCTATCTTTCACCTACTTCTTTTCTCTAACCAGAAATGCCCTGGCCTCCTAGGTGATGATTGTAACAGGTTTAATTTCATAATAGAAATACACCATGTAGCAGTTTTTGGACATCACTGCAACGCAATGATTTACCCAGTTGGCCAGCTGCTCATTGGTAGGTAGGTGTTGGCATCCCTGGGACTCTGAATTAAAATAAACTAGCAGCCAGCACTAGTCTGGTAATTATGGAAAAGGAATTAAAATACTAATTGGAAAGGGGGCGCGTAAATTTGACTGGCATGAGTAGAAAAGCTAAGGAAGCTGACAAGCTATCTCTACAATGTTGTTCCTCAGAAATTCTAATTAGAGATAGCAATTGGGTTCTTTTAATTTCTCCAGCCTGCACTCCAAGCAACATGAAACCAATTAACTTTCTTATTGCATCTATACATTACTTTATGTACAGAATAGAGTGATAGAAGACATTTCTATTTGAATTCTTGCCTTTTGGCCTTTAAGAGAAAATCAGATAGTTGCCGTTTATTAGACTATTAGAGAGTATGTATTAACACTTTCTTTTTAATCTTTTTTTCTACGAGAAAGGAAATCCTAGACCTTTATACTTCCAGAAACTTTTTGTACAGTGCATGTGATTTCTCAGCAATTTTCTAAAACCTGATAAGGATGCACATTAATTAAGTTTAGATGAAGGAATAATCTTTGCAATCCAACCTCTATTCTGCACATAAAGCTCTCTGTGACTGGAGTAGGTATTTAACCATGATTTTATTTTGAGGCAAGGAAACATGCAAGCTTGAGCCTGAGCCCTGTGCCTGTTCATACAGAGGATGAGCTTCAACTAAAAATAAGTGTCTTGATACAGCTTGGGATGATTAATAGGTTTAAGTTTTTCTTTCCTGGCTTTATTCTTTTTCAGTAGGACTTATTTCTTAGGGAAAGTTATATAAAGCTATAAGCTAAAGTTTTATGGTGATTCTCGTTACCTGGTTAGATGTTGCCCTAACAAGGAGAAACACTGGATTGAGCCTGGGGGGGAATTTGAAAGGAGGCAGGCACAGATCTATCTCAAGACATTGTTTTACTCTGAGCTCTACTTCCATTTACTTTCTTTATCAGTTTTCCCTTCATGGCTCATAAATCAAGAAGGACAACCATGATGACTTCTGAGAAACAGTGTCTGTTTTGGGGGAAACTCAACAAAGGGTGAAAATCAGCAGAGACTGAAGTACCTGGCACTGCCCAAATGTAGATTTATGGTGTTACGGACTCCTAACCACCTCCCATCACGGCCTCACGTAGTGCTGCTTGGGCTCCATGATGCAGATGAAGGAAGAGTCTGTCTGCTCCAGATGTAAGATCCTCCCCATGCTTTCTCACAGCTCTGTCCAGCTCTGATAGAGATCCAGACACAGCTCTCTGTTCAGACATCACCCCTAGACAGATGCAGCTGACTGAGAAACCAGTTTTTCTATTGCTCAATAAAGCAATACAGGGCACCTGTACTTTATTTTCCTCATAAGCTGTGCTAAGGTCCTTGGCGTAGGATCTAAGCATGACATAATAAAAAAATGAGTCCTCATTATTTGCAGCAACATTGCCCAAACTTTGCAAGTGCTAGATTTGAGGACTGTGACCACATCCTCATGATCTTTCTCTCCAGGAATGTAACTTTTTCTTTGCCCTCTGGAAAATCAACCATTTTCATCTCCTCTCTCACCTCCCCTGCCCCTCCAACAGCCGTTGCAACCATTCTTTGGTACCTACTTGGTCCTTGAGGATGGGGAGAGGAAAGTAGAGCAGGGTGGGATGGTTGCTGCTACCTAACACACAGCAGAGGGACGGTGCTGCTGGGCATGTGGGTCTTTAAGAAGCAAAGACAGTAACTCCAAGCTGTGTTGAGTTTGTTGGCTCAGGAAGGGGTGTTAGGGCAGTCAAGCTGCTTTAAGACCTGTGTCCCATCTCTGCTGGGGACAAGGCAGCAGGTCAGTCAGTAGGTTGGCTCACGGACCAGGGTTCAACCCTGAATTTTTCAGCATTCAGAGGGGTTTTGAACAGGTGGAATCAACCTTTTTGGGAATGCAAAATGATGTTAATTAGCATGGCTGCAGTGAGTGTAAATGCTGCCCTCATTAGGTTCCCAGAAGTCTGTTTTGCTGGAGGGTACTTGTCCCTTTCTCCTGGTCAGTAAGTAGCTATGTACAACAATCTGTTTTCAGTGGTTACTGGAAGAATGCTGGATCTCCCCATGTACTTTCTGGTGCTGCCAGATGCATTTGAAGAGGTCCTGCCTCACTTCCCTAAAATGGCTGCATTTCACAGGTAATTGAACAACTTCTGCTTAACCACCTGGAGAGGAAACACCAGCTGCATGACACAGGTTGACATAATTGTGAGACCTGTGATTTTTTTTTTTTTTTTTTTGTAAGATGCTGAGAGAGTTACAAGAAGTGGCAAAACCTCTTCTAAGCCAGATTGGATTTAACGTTAGGGAAATAACCTTGGAATTGACATCTCAGGAAGCTGAACTTAACAGCTTACTTGTCCATGTTCATTGCTGTTCTCTAAGCTGTGGGTGGTGTGAAGTAGACTTTCATACTGCATGTACAATATACTGCAATATTTTCTGTAAAGTACAACCTGTGTATGCGCAGTGTTGCTCTGTGGTGCAAGGACCAGTTTTGTGCTACTGAACGCTACTGGATGAGCTAGAGGAAGCTCTCTGTCTAGGATCCATGCTGTTTCAGCCCTGCTTCCTCACGTCATTAAACAGTAATTTTAATATCACCAACCTATCACTACTGTTGTTTTTCCAAACTCATTTAAAAATGACATTTAAAGCTCTGGAATAAGTTTTCTGCATAAGAAGCTGGGTTTTGCTGAGTTTGCTTGCCTGTCTGAGCTCCCGAAAAAGTTTAGTCACCTTAGCAGGGGAACTTCTCAGCTTCCCTTGTGATGAATTCTTGCTACAGTGGAAAGGCAAATAACTCAGTATCCATTTAAAAAAAAAATCTCCTTTTTAATATCTGAAGTTGGCAGAGCTGTATGTAACTGGTATTTTCCAGTGAGAAGCACATCACGCTCATGTGCTCACGTACTTGCTCCTCAACACCCTGATCCAAAGCTCTTTGCTCTCTGTGGGGTGACACCCATTGACTTCAACAGTTTGACCCCAGTTATTTCCTGCTGGAGTTGTGGCTTCGTACAGGAAGGTTTCTGTGTCCATTTTATTTAAAAGTTTGTGAAGACTATGTAGATTTTCTCTTACAACAGCTTCGCCCTTCTCTCACATTTGGATTTGGTAAAAAATGGTTTTGGTGCTTTGTGAGCCTTAAATTAACACTTTTCTGTGTTCAGATAATCTTGCAACTATTAGTGAAATAAACACGATGACATCACACGAGCCCAGCAATGCTGGTGTTCCTACTCTACAGGTGGAAGAACCGAGGTGTGGTGTGAGCCAACAGCAGATCAAGACATGCAGGATTTTTTGAGTCCCCAAACCTTCCTCTTTTCCTGCCTTTATTGTGTGGCTTGGATCACAGTGCTTGCAGGCTTTTAGATTTTTGCGCAGGTGTCAAGAGAGCAACTTGCCACCCTTTTCATTTCTGGGTAAGACTTTTGCTGTTTTATTTCTGAATATCAATATCTCCATGAAATTCAATATGCCAGAGACAAACTGCCTGACTGCCCCATACCTCAAAATCCAGCTTATTCAACTAGAGCAGTAGTGGGATGTCTCAGATGTGTGTGATGGATTCCTATCTGTACATCTTTTACAGCAAGCTGGTAACTTGATCCAAAAATACAATGTCTTAAAACTAGACTACTGGCATTTGTGATTCAAGGCTGCAGGACACGTTTGTATGTGTGGAGATAATGGGTATCAAGTCGAAAAGACTCCTGCACAAAAGCAGCACTAAAACCAAGTGGAGCATGGAGTACTTTTCAGTGCAGATGAAATCAATGACTCTTTCTGCTCCAGCTGCCACACATGATGTCCCAGCCAGGTCTGTCTGTGCAGGAAGCCAGTGATGCTGAGAAGACTTTCATAGGCAGAGGGTTAGGTCAAGTACCTGACTTCACAGAGGGTCAGGAAGAACTGGCAGTGTAGCTCCACCATTGCCATGAGCCATCTTTCACAGTGAACAATTTGCTCTGGGCAGGACAAAACACAATTTCCATGTTTTAATTTAAAAATAAATATATCCAGGGTGAAAAATGTGTTTGGTTTAAGCGCATAAAAGATCAAACAATTTAAAAATAACAATAACATCCTTTAAGCCCTTGAAAACTACCTCATTTTTCCTCCTCAAAATGATTGAAATAAACTAATGCAGGATTTTTGTCCCCCAAACAGAGGTTTCTGTTGTTAATAAGGGAATTGTCTGGAAATTTTTATCCAGATCCAGGCTTCAGACTCTGCACAGCATTACGTGATGCAGTTGCACATTGACAGAGAATCATCGAATTGTTTAGGTTGGAAAAGATCATCAAGTCCAACTCCTAACCCAGCACTGCCATGTCCCACTACCACTAAACCATGTCCCTCATCACCACATCTATGGGTCTTTTAAATACCTCCAGGGACAGTGACTCCACCACTTCCCTGGGCAGCCTGTTCCAATCTTGACAACCCTTGCAGTGAAGAATTTTTTCCTCATGTCCAATCTAAATTTCTTCTCATGCAACTTGAGGCCATTCCAGAGCATTGGAACAGGCTACCCAGAGAGGTTGTGGAGTCACTTTCTCTGGAGATACTCAAAGCCCAACCAATCCTATGCAACCTGTTGTGGGTGAACCTGCTTTAGCAGGGGGATTGGACTAGATGATCTCCAGAGGTTCCTTCCAACCCCTACCATTCTGTGGCTTCCTCTTGTCCTCTCACTTGTAACATGGGAGAACTGACCAACACCTACTTCTCTACAACCTCCTTTCAGGTAATTGTAGAGAGTGATGAGATCTCCTCTCAGCCTTTTTTCCAATCTAAACAACCCCAGATTCCTCAGATGCTCCTCCTAAGACTTGTTCTCTCGACCCTTCATCAGCTTCATTGCCCTTCTTTGGGCATGCTCCAGCACATCAATGTCATTCTTGTAGTGAGGGTCCCAAAACTGAACACAGCATTTGAGGTACAGCCTCACCAGTGTCGAGTACAGGGGGACAATCACTTCCCTAGTCCTGCTTGACCACACTATTTCTGAAACAAGCCAGGATGCTGTTAGCCTTCTTGGCCACCTGGGCACACTGCTGGTTCATGTTCAGCCAGCTGTCAACCAGCACCCCCAGGTCCTTTTCCACCAGGCAGCTTTCCAGCCACCCTTCCCCAGGCCTGTAGTGTTGCAGGAGGTTGTGAACCAAGTGCATGACCCGGCACTTGGTCTTGTTAAACCTCAGACCACTGGCCTCAGCCCATCAGTCCAGACTGCCCAGATCCCTGTGTAGATCCTCCCTAGCCTCGAGTGGATAAATGCTCCTGCCCAAATTGGTGTCATCTGCAAACTGACTGACGGTGCCCTCATTCCCCTTGTCCAGATAATTGATAAAGACATTAAACAGGACTGGCCCCAGTACTGAGCCCTGAGTGACACCACTAGTGACCAGTTGCCAACTGGGTTTAACTGCATCCACTGCCACTCTCTGAGCCTGGCCATCCAGCCAGTTTTTTATCCAGTGAAGCATATGCTCATCCAACCCATGAGCAGCCAGTTTCTCCAGGAGAATGCTCTAGGAAATGGTGTCAAAGGCTCATTGAAGTTCAGACAGACAACATCCACAGCCTGTTCCTCATCAGTTAAATCATAGAAGGAGATAAAGTTCGTCAAGCAGGACATGCCTTTCATAAACCCATGCTGACTGGGCTTGATCACTTGGTTGTCCTGTAGGTGCCGTGTGATGGCATTCAAGATGATCTGCTCCCTGACTCCAAGGTCAGACTGACAGGTCTATAGTTCCCAGATTCTCTTTCCAGCCCTTCTTGTAGATGGATGTCACATTTGCTAACTTCTAGTCAACTGGGACCACCCCAGTTAGCCAGGACTGCAGGTAAATGACAGAAAGTGGCTTGGTGGGGACTTCTGCCTGTTCCCTCAGTACCTTTGGGTGTATCCCATCCAGCCCCATAGACCTGTGTGTGTCTAAGTGGTGCAGCAGGTTGCAAAACATTTCCTCTTGGATTATGGGGGCTTTATTCTGCTCCCCATCCCTGTCTTCAGGGGAGTTCAAGCTTTAAGGGGGGATGCTATACCTCAGCTGTGAAAGTCAAAATCAGTTTGAAATATTTCTTCAGAACAACCTGGAGAGGCAAGGTATGGTTTGCCCTTTCCTATCCCTCAGATGATTTTTGCAGAACCTGTTCTTTAGGAACATCAGTCAGTCAGTTTGGTCTGTAGGGGCACAGGTGAAAACAACATTTTCTTCCTTATCTGCAAAGATGCTTCAATTGGCAACTGTTGCTGAAGTCAATTCCAATCTCGTCTTGCAGAAATATCCTGCCAGGTAACATACACTGGATATCACTTCTCCTGGTTATGGATGTAGCTGCCAGAAGCTGAGATTGGTCCCAGTGGGTAAACTGGCCAGCCACTGAGTCTGTAAGGTGATGTGTGTATAGAGCAAGAATGAGAGAGTGGGGAGATGGAGGAATGCTTTCTCCTATAGATGTCATCCTAGTCTGGAGATCCCAGACCTGGCAATGATTCTCGCTTTTGTTTGTTGCTGTCAGGTCTGTTTTGCCTGTAAGTGCCTGCCCAGGGACTGTCTCTCACCGTGTGCTTGTGCAGGGCTCGGCTTTTCTGCAGTGTAAGAATGATAGCAGCAGTCTGGAGGCTGCTCAACTTGTGGGGAGAGCAGTACCCATATGAAACTTTTCTGTAGGAGAGAGGGGCTGTGGCAATGTTCGGTTGTCACTGCCAGAGGAGTGGAACCTCAGTCCATGCCACTCCTACCAGTTTGATGCCAGTACCAGCAATAGATGCCCAGAGCCTGGAGAAGAGTCACAGGTCAGCAGAAGAGCACCTGAAGAGCAGCACAAAGGACCTCCAGGCAGTAAGTCAGCTTCACTGGGGGCCCAACCCAAATACCTCTGTGCAAACACACATAGTGTGGGGAATAAACAAGAGGAGTTAGAGATGTGCGCACACCTGCAGGACTATGATCTTATTGTCACTGCAGAGATGTGGTAGGATGGCTCCTATAACTGGCTCCTGTAAGTGTTGGAATGGAAGGATACAGGCTCTTTAGGAAGGACTGGTAGGGGAGACTTTATAGCAGGCTTCCAGTACTTAAAGGGGGCCTGCAGGAAAGTTGGGGAGGGACCCTTCATCAGGGAGTGTAGTGACAGGGTGAGGGGTAACAATTTTAAACTGAAAGAGGGCAGATTTAGATTAGATATTAGGAAGGAGTTCTTTACTGTGAGGGAGATGAGACACTGGACCAGGTTGCCCAGAGAAGCTGTGGATGCCCCCTCCCTGGAAGGGCTCAAGGCCAGGTTGGGATGGGGCTTTGAGCAACCTAATGTAGTGGAAGGTGTCCTTGGCAAGGGGTTGGAACTAGATGATTTTTAAGGTCTCTTCCAACGCAAACAATTCTATGATTCTGTAACGTTCATCACAGCTGCAACTGTGGATCATATATGTGAGCACAGAGTTACAGAGGACGGGCTAAGAAGGGTACAGTCCACCTTAATCAGCACCAGATACTGAAGCATATTCCCACATCACCTGATTGGGACACAGCTATGTAGCCATGTGGTCCTCCTGCTTATATTGTTATGCATCTGGGCCTGTGGAAAGGTCAGGGGGATTCTCAATACACCTGTAATTGTTGAAGCATTGAAACTTCTCCACAGCCCCAGATTTAATCACTTTAAAATTCCCGAGCCCAGGACATCTCCTATTAAAAAATCTCTGGCTGAAAAGTTCCTGCCAGGTTAGTATTTTCAGGCCAGGATAGGAGTCTTCTGAATTGTTTATTTGTGCTGTAAATAACTAATTTTGGGGAAAACTTTTAGAATGCATTTGTTGAGAAGTCTATGCTATGTGGTGTAGGCTGGAGGTCTTGGAGCTGCTACAGAGGCTTGACTCCACTGGTTCAGTGAAAAACAATATGGGGATCATTTGATATCTGGTTCAGATACCAAAGATTTTGTGACTACAGTATAAGCATCTGCAAGCAAAGCAGATGTCTAAGCTCCCATAGCTGATGAAGATGTAGGCAAAGCAGTTGGTGGAGATGTCTGCTTTACACTGAATAGAATAATTCTCTAAACTCTGTTGATTGACATCCAACTACATTTGGGATCTTAGACACCTGGCTTCCATATATAGAGCCGTAGGTAGTCACATACAGGTTCATTCATCTGGAGCTGAATCCTACTGTAAAAATATAACCTGGAGAGATTTGAGAACAACACAGTTGCTCAGCCTATATATGAAGAGACTGAAGAGGAGTAGTGCTAGTCTTCAAATACACAGTGGACTGCTACCGTTTGCCAAGTCCCTGGAGGATAATGAGAAATGATGGACTTTTATTGTAACAAGAAGGATTTAAGATCAACATCACAAGAAACTCGGTAATGAAATGCTGACTGGATTTACTGGGAAGGATGTAGAGCTGCCAATATTTGAGGTATTTGTCAACAGGTATAGACAAATGTCTGTCAGAGGAAATTGGTTTAGATTCCTTTTGGATCAGTGACTGAAAGATAAGCTCACTTTACTATTGTAGTATAGTTGAAAGACAATGTATAAAACACTACAAAAACCATGGCTTCATTTACAGAGGTAGTTCCCCACCCTGGAACTGGGGATGCCATCAAATTGGGATGATCCCCATGTGTAGGTTACTACTAACTGTGCTTACATTTTCCTGAGGAGTTGCTGGTGTGACAGCAAGAAGAGATACGACTTTCTGGAGCAATGCAAAGGCAGTTTGGTTTTCAAAGGCTTAAGATACTTACAAAATGAAGTGGAAGTCATCTGTAAAGACAAGTAATAGGAGCATTTCTGCAGGCATTTCGCTGTTAAAGGAGTCCATTTTGAAACCGTGGACCACTGTATCATGCAGAAACAGCTTCTGAAGCTGTAAGAGTCCTAGCAAAACCTGTGTGATCTAGAGCACATTGCATCATTTGTGCTTTATCTTGAGGCTGAGAATTTGCAATATGCACATAAGAAATGCCTGGATACTGGATTTTCCTGGCAAAGAAATAGGGAGAAATGAAATCTTCAAAGGCATTTGACACAAAGTAGTTTAAGCCTTGTGAACTGCTGAAACAGCATTTTTGGGTAGGGCTATCTACTGTAGCCATTATAAATATCAAGCTGTATATTACTGTGGCTGTGTTATCTCTGACAAGATTAAGTGCATTCCTGTCAGAGAGAATTTTCCGATAAAGATTTCATTGCCTGTTCCTCACATACAAAATGATAAGTGACCCTGATATTTCTCTGCTCCACTTTATCAATAAAAATTGTTCTGGTTGGATTATTTCTGTTTGTCTCCTAATGAAGTGACATTTTGTGATGTGTCAGTCAATCCTGGAATTGAGAAAGACGTATCAACTCAAATCCACATCCTAAAAGTAGTAGATATGTACCACTGAAATGTGCTGTGCTGTGCTTTTAATCTGCTTTACTTATAAAAGCATAAATCACCCATTAAAAATAATTACTGAAGTGAGGGAATAGATTATTTGATGGACCAGATTGCTCGCTGTGAATCATAGCATAACTTGCTGAAACAGACATATGATGGTACGGAATTGGAGACATCAAAACTGATTTAGGAAGAGACACTAGTAATGTTAAATCAAAGTTACTGCTTTTAGAGCAGGATATATGATTTGCTGGGTAGACATCCTGAGGACCACATGGGGTCCCATGAATATTAAATATTCCATGCTGTATGTGAAAAAGGCAACAGAAAGGTCTAAAATATTCACAGGGACCTTAATTTATGACAGTGGCTGCTGCATCAAAGTTTGCCATCGTGACCTTTTCATCACTCATTCATCCTAGTGCATCCATTTCCAGGAAACTCAGCAATGCTGTGATGAACCCTCCACAGTCAGTTTGGCCCAGCACAACAAAGGCAGCTGGGATTTCCGTGTTGGCTCAGGTGAGTTTACTCAGATTAAAAGTTACCCCTTGGCATCTGTGTAGGTTGGAGAAGGTTGTGGTGGCCGAGGCTACTTTCCAGGGCTTCTTGTGAAGTATGAATCCCATTTTAAGAATATTTTTAGCAATGAAGATGGTGTGGGTGATGCTAGAAGGAGTCTGTGGCCAAAGAGGTAGGAGTTTGGAGTATGTCAACTTTTCTAGCTTTGAGTATTAGGGAACTGCTGCAGGTGGTATCTGGAGGAGATTGCAAACAGCGTTACACCTCCACTGGGAGCTGACCAAGACACGTGTTAGTCCCCATGCATGAGAGGAAGAAGGTGGAAGAGCATTTAGTACAGGCTGATGAGATAGTATCTGATTTAGAGTGTGGAATTTGCTATCCAAACTGAGGCATGGAGCAAAGCAAAGAGCCAAGAAGATGGAGCAATGAGCTGTGACTAGAGAATTTACTCCACAGCATGGATGAATGATTGATTCCTTCCATCCAAACAAAGACCCATTGGTTCTCCTTAGACCACTGGCTGTTCTGGTGGCCTTGAACTACCTGAGTAGCAAGACCAGAGACTGGGAAAGTCAGTGTGAGTCTGCAGCAGTTAGTGCCACTGGTTCTAAAGGGTCTGCAGCTGTTTTCATAGGTGACATAGTTTTCATTGCCCATTATGATGTCAAGTGTGTTAAATTTATGATGCAATGTGTTCATTTTAATGTGCAGTGTCTGCATCTCACCAGCCACATATATCTCAATCTTTAATGTAGCCATCTCATTGTACTATAACACTCTTGCATATTTACTCACAATCTCTCTGAATGGAGAATTGAACAGTATCTCATGGCTTTGTAGTAATTAAATAGATGGTGTGTTTTGCTGGCAGTGTGTTGTGAACATTAACTTCTGAAAGCTTTTTCATTTGTCATTGTCTCATTCCTTGGCACTATGATTACTGCAATTTTATATGTGATAAGACTTTACAGCAAGTTAGCCTGTATGTCAGAAATTCCTGCCCGCAGCAATCTGCTCTGCAAGATAGAAGTGTAATGGGATTCATAATGTGCGCTTACGCTCTCTGCTCATCAGCATTTTCTCCTTCCTCCTGACTGGAGGTTTTATTTGTGTCCCTCCTTGTTCCATTTGGACTGTAGGGAGGGGGGCAGTGCTCGTTTTTTATTTCCTGCTTTAACCTTGGCTATGAAACACTCTTTCTTATCAGGAAGCTGTTGTTGGTGTTCCAAAAAGGCCGGGATGGTGGAGGAGCATATGGCTGTGAATAGGGTATGTGCTCTCACAAGTGCTATCAGAAAACTCCTGCCTCTTAGGATGTGGAAGAAGCTACTCCATCCCTAAACCTCCACCTCGGTGGCGCTGCTCTGGCAGAGTGTGAGGCATAAAACCACATAGCTGAGCGCCTGCTTGCTCCTGGCACCGAGTGAGGTTTATTTAGCAGTTTATAAATCTCCATGTTGGCTTTAGGGTTTGTGCTGCTTTTGCAGCACGGTGCTGTTTGTACCTCTTTGTGTCCATTTTCTACTGTAGAAGAGCTCTGGCCATTAGTCTGAGGAGTATTTTTATCCCTTAGTTTAGGATGTCTACATTATAAAAAATTGGCTCAACTATACTCCACTACAGAATGGAGAAAGGATTTTTTTTTTTTAAAGAGGTATATTCTAGTCCTGATTTCAGAAACTGCTGGTGGGACTCAGCTTGTCCTAAAATTAGGGATAGTTAAACTCTCAGATCAAGGTGTCTGTGTGTGAACTAGGTGCCTGAAATCCCATTTTAATCCATGAAGATCCAGTTGATGGAGTGAGCAGAATGCAGAGAGCTGTTCGTTTCTGCATAAATGGAGGATAATATGAATACTTTCTGTATTTCACTAATTGTATGGGCTGGCTCTCTATGAAATATAATGGGAGCCCACATGTAGACATCTCCATGTAGACACTGGCAAGATATAGTGCCCAGAGGTGATGGTGCTGGATATCAAAGCTACTGTCCTAGCTGCAGACTGCGACTGTGATATCTGTCCCTAGGGATGGCAGGGACCTTGAAAATTGCCTTCTCCAGACACCTCATATTTCCTCATCTGAAAGAGACCCCTTCAAGAAATGCTTCTGAGGGGACCCTGAGCCTGGACATGCTTCTTTCTTCCTTGTTGATGCTTCCAAAGGCCATAGGCCCACCCGAGCAAGGGAGTGTGCACAGTGGTGGGCTGCTATTTCAGCAGGATTATTGTACCTTAGTGCCTCTTCTCAGCTGCATCTCCAGGAGCAGTCAATCTCCTCCAGTCTGATGAAGGACATCCTTCTTCCTCCCTCTCCTGGTGGCCTCATCACCTGACAACATGCCTGTTCATGTATGTATGTGTTTTGGAACCCCTCTGAGCACTCTGGTCTTTGGCACTTTTTAATGCTTCTTAGGCCCTTCTACTTCTTTAAAGTAGGGAGCTGCTCCTGTAGGTTTGGGGGTTTTTTTTACTGATTTTTTTCTCAGGCAAAATAGGATCAATCAAATCATATGGCTAATAAAATTGATAAAGAACCAATAAAAGCCCAGCGACACACCATCTGGCACACCAAAGATGAACGACAAGAAAACCAAGCCACTGCTCAAATCTTAACCTTCCTTATAACATTAGAAGCTCATTCACACTTCATAATAGCCCAACATTTCATTTCAGCTATGGAGATTAATGCCAAAGAATACATAATCAGACAATAATTCTCTGTATCTTTCTATCCAGATGCATCGAGTGGAGTCATCAAAATAAACAGATCAGCCATTTATTCCCCCCCACCATATTCACTAGCACTGTAACAGCAGCAACCAAAACAGAACCTCTGCAGGAAAAGAGGATCCTGCTGTTAAACAAAAGGCAACTGGAAAGAGCAGATTTTCCGAAGCGTCAAAATTATTTAGGAGGAGAACCCCTGGTAAAGTCCACAAAATTTCAATTTGTAACTCATGGGGCCTCCTGCTGCTGAGCCATCAATGGGCTTTTGAAATTTTCACCTGACCCTGCCAAGAAGGATGTTACCACAGAATATAAAGTTGAGTTTCAGATGGAGATCTGAGGCAATAGCACCACATTGCAATCAATGAAGCTGTGTCTTGCCAAGGGCTGATTTTGGCTTTCAAACTTCAGAAAGAAATTGCAAAAGCCAAACAGGGGTTACTGAAAGTCATAAGACTGAGCAGCCACCTCTGTAACATGAGTGACCTCTTAGAAACTGCACATGAATGTATCCTTAATATGGGTCATGACCCTGATGCACTCTGAAAATATGGGATATTACAACAAATATTGACAAATTGTCAG
The DNA here is from genome assembly GCA_033124195.1 of Coracias cyanogaster. Classification (NCBI taxonomy): domain Eukaryota; kingdom Metazoa; phylum Chordata; class Aves; order Coraciiformes; family Coraciidae; genus Coracias; species Coracias cyanogaster. The sequence goes on along the minus strand of JAVSBS010023719.1, from coordinate 73,825 downwards.
TGTAATCATGCCAGACAGGGCTGGAGTTCTGGCTGCATATTTGAAGTAGATTGCTAAAGGCTCCTGCATTACACCTGTCCCGGTACTGACCATTCCTCTAGTAATGTAGGATATCATGTACTCAGCTGCTGAAGTATTGTGAGCTGTTCACAGTCCAAGTGATGGGTGTTGGTCATCTATCAGTGCAAGTTGTAATCAGAGTGTCGCTCCACTCGTGATCTGTTGGTGTAATCCATCTGCACAGAGACGCGGGTGAAGATTGCATACCCACACATCTGGCAAATGCATATACCCCGCGTACTTATAGATGTGTGCAGAGGGGTGTGTGGAGACACACGTAGCTGTGTACTGTTGCTCTATGGGCTTTAGATTGAAATTGTATTGATGTTTACAGCGTAGCTCAGGCCTCCCAAAAGAGAGGGATATGTATCCCTTGAAATGCCTGTGGGCCACAGTAATCCTTGGTGTATCTGCCCTGGGTAATGACATGAATTGAGACCAATGACTTTGGGAGAGTATTACAGCAATTACACTCAGTGATATTAAATGACCATTACATTATTTATTAAGTCTTATAATAATGGCATATTGAACCATGCAAAATGTCTTAAAAAGCTAGCTTGCTGGGAGATCTCGGTGAGTAGTTACACGTAGGACCTATCTCAGTGCAATGCATTTATTAATGATCTAAAGGAAAAGATCAGCTCATTACCAGCAAGGTTTGCAGTTTGGAGCAATAGCTGGCAGTGGTGAGTAATGGTAAGGGAAGGGCAGTTATATGTTGTTTTGTAAGCTGGAATGATGTAAATAACAACTGCTTTTAATGTGACCAAATGCTAGCATATGCTTCTAGGAAGTGGAGATGCGCACAGAGCTTACAGGATGTGGGGCTGCCTCCTGGAAGGCATTGATGTGGGGAGGGGGTGGGAGGCCATGGTCAATAAACACTGTTTTTCGGTTGTCTGATATAATCGTGTGGCTAAGAGAGCTAATGGGAGCCTCGGATGTGTAACCAGGGGAAAGTGGAGTAGAAGAAAGAAAGTGATATTACCACTATTGGTGCGATAGTGTGCCCATTGGTCAGAAATGATGCTGGGGTCTGAATAAAGTCACAATGCAGCAATTACTACTTGAATAACTAGAAAAGTTTTTGAAAAATTATCTGAGTTTAGGAAAAAACCTTACTTACAAGAGGAAGGTTGCTCAGAAATAAAGATGCATCTTACTCACAGACAGTAAGCACCTATATAGGGAAAAAATTAATGGAGGCAGAGGACGGGTGAAATGAGCAGATAAAGACAGTGAGATCCTATGCCTAGAACTTCAAGCTGGATGTATTCAGGGTAACAACACAAAGTAACTTTTAATGGGGTAATAGCCCTGGTAATACTACATCTAACAATTTTGTGGATTCTCCATCACTGCTGGATTTCTCTTGGTAAGCTTTACTCAGTTCAAGCAGAATTTATGCAGGAATTACCAGGTGAAATGTTATGCCCTGTGTTATGGTGCTGTCATACTCACTGATCATAATGTTCTCTTCTGGCGTTACAAATCTATGAACCTAAGAAATGCATGACTGAAGGGCAGCTATGGCACAGCTGCTGCATTCTTAAGTGGAGAAAGCTATCTGGGTCAGATCTTGGGGAGAGAGACTGTGTAATGCTGGGGAGATGGGCAGAGGTGAGAACTGACCTTTGGCTTGTTCACAGTGACAGGAATTGCAAATACATGTTCTTTGCAAAAATACACCTTTCCTGCCAGTCCTGGGAAGCTCTGCTTCTGCAGGTGTCTGCTACAGACAGTACCCGACTCACTCTGCACTAGGCTTTGAGAGGGGGCATGCAGGGGGGCAGGCACTGTTGCAGGGGAGCGTACATAGGGGTTGTAGGGGAGGAAGGCTATTTGGGTGGCCACTGAGTGAGCCAGTATGTTTCTACCCTGTTCAAGCAACATTTCAGACCTGTATTATTCTATGATTCTGTATTTAGCACTGTGCCATCCCCTGCTGGCAATGCCTCTCCTCCTAATGCAGCCCGTGATACCATTTACCTTCTTAGCTACAAGGACCCCCAAAGCCTTTTCTGCCAAGCTGCTTTCCAGTTAGTCAGCCCCCAGCATACACTGATGCATGGGGACGTTACTCCCCAGGCACAGGACTTCATACTCGCCTTTGTTGAGCTGCATGAGGTTCCTGTTGGCCTTGTTCTCCAGTCTATCAAGGTCTCTCTGAGTGGCAGCACAGCCCTCTGGTGCATCAACCGTTCCTCCCAGTTTTGTATTGTCTACAAACTTGCTTACTAGTTAGCTAGCTTCAGTAGCCAAGCTGCTGGTGGACATTCTGCCAAGCGAAGCACCTATCAAGATTCTCACCAATGCAAGGAAGGCTTCGTGCCCAAGCAGCCTGACCTCTGAAAGGCTGTGAGCTGAATGCCATGGGTGGGGCACCTCTACAGAGCAGGTTTGTGTGACAGCAGCCCCCTTCACTGACACTGTAAGTGGCAATCAGTGGGCTAGAGACACAGGTATCTAGAAGAGGGCTCATTGTTCTGCGCTTCATTTTTGCCTGAGCTGTCAAAAATGGCCACGCAACCCGCTCTAGTGCAAAGCTATGCTAGAAGACCCTCGCTTGCTCTATCCCATCTTTAATCATGTCTACACCTTGCAGCTGATTTCAGTGCAAGTATCAGCAGGTTAATGTGGTCAGAGGCAGACACGTATCGTGTGAGTTATCGAGTCCTGTAGAGATGCTAGCTCAGACCCTAAAATCAATTAATTGCTCTTTGCGCAGTGATAAACCCAAGCTGATAATCTCTGCCTCTTAGCAAAACGAATGTTCTCAGAGGTAGGGCTGAGCTGTTCTAGAGCCTGGGTGGACATGTTTGCTCTGGCACTTCTGCTCTGTTCATCACGGTGCAATGTAGATGCACTCTTGCATTCTTTTCAGACTCACTAAATCATGACAGTTCCCAGGAACTGAACAGGGAGTTGAGTTCTCAGCTCCCTGGAAAATTAGGGCTGTTGTGTTGTCACATCAACAATTAGACAGGCATTTTTACAGGCAAATAATAACAGATCAGATGGGGAGATTGAAAGGTGTAACCAATAAAAAGAACAAAGCAACAGGGATGGAAAATTGTTGAAGTGCAGGTTAATTGCAAGGCAGTTACAAACGTAAAGCTCAAGTCAAACAAGTCAGGTAGGCAAAAGAGAGCTTGGTAGACAAGGAATAAAATGCAAAGTACAGGAACAAATGCAATTTCAACAGGAAGTTTTATGAGGAATTATTGCCCTGAGGTAAAGAATCTGAGGCTGGAAGAAATAGCTAATAAAACAGAAAGAAAGTAGTTCATTATTTGAAGAGGTTAAGGTTTAGGAGCAACGTCTGTGACAGTCCTCTAATACCAGCAGATATCTGAGTGCCGTTATTCCCCTGGGTAACCTTGAGACACCTCTGTGGCTTCTCCAGCCTACAGAGTGAGTCCAGCAGTAACCTGCCCCACTCATGAAATGATTGTGGGTCCCTTTCCATAATTCAACAACAGGGGACAGCGAGAAACTCAGAGGTAGAAAAATGTGAACCTGAAGCCTGAATGAATTTGATGAATACTTGTGAAATGTATTGTCCTGGACTGTCATGGAGCCCACCACACTGATACAATTCTTTGAACAAATAGTCATAAGGAGAAAGGCTACATTATGTTGACAGGTTGACATTACAGCTGAGCCAGTCTGGCCTATTGAGCTGGTGTAGGCACTGTGTACCTGTTTTTCCAGCTCCTAGACACATGATGCAGCTATCATTTGTTCAATGTAGGTAGCAGCTCCTGCAGTATTCACAGGTAACATTCCTGTCACTGAGGCTGTTAGACAAGTCCCGCTATAAGACTGTCATATTAAGTTGGCCTAACTTTTCCAAACATTAATAGTTAGAGAGAAACTTTCTTGGATGGACAGCTCAAGGAGGATGGGATTGGTGATTTTTGTCTTCCTCAGCTTGTCTCTCAACCACACCCAACTCAGGCATGGGTATATGGTAGCAGGCTTGTTTTGTAGTCCCCCTGGGGCACCCAAGGCCAGTTGCTTTTAGCTGTTGGCATATTACTGATGTGTTAATTTTCCTTATTACTGCAAAGGGTTCCAGCACACAGTTACAGAGCTTGTGTGTGCAGGATTTGTGTTTCCATGGAAAGAGCAGTTTGATGTCTTTCCCTCCTGGTGAAAGAATGCAGAAGATTGCAACTTTTCACATATACTGATGCCTGATCCAAAACCCACTCAGCCAATGGCATTCTTCTGATGAAAAGCATGTTATGGAATGTGCTTGAAAACCTCCTAAAGTTTACCAATGCCTTGCAGACTTCATGTTGCCCTGTACTAGGTGAAGATCTCTGGAGAGCTGACCCCAGCTCCATCACTTCATGTGTAAATGGTTGCCTTATGTACAGAAGAGCTTTCTGAAAAGAAAAATCAAAATCCCAATTATACCTTTTCAGTTTGTTAACCTGTCCCTGTTATATGAGGAAAATCATGCTATCAGTCTGAAGGGGGTTGAAATAATTTCTACTATAAATGTTACTGAATGAACTGTTCATAAGAACGTGAGAATGACCATACAAGGTCAGATTGAAAGTTCATCCAAGCCTGTATTTGGCACAGTCAATAAAGGTTGCATAGGGAAACTGTAGAACAAAAGAGCAAGCAGACAATATACCCTCCTTACCACCAGCACTCTATGGTTTCCTTATGTGTATACTCTTTTTTTGATAGTTTATTCTTTTACCTCCACAAACATAGATTATGGTGCTGAAGTCAGTAGCCATGCTCTAGGTTTGTATTAAAAAGTCTGGTGCTCTCATCAGGCTGAGGTCCTTAATTGAAGTCATCACTAGGCAGATGTGCCACACTGATAAAAAGCCCATTCTGCAGCAAGTGTCCAGACCTGGAGGTCTTCAGTGATTAGATTTAGATACAGTTAAAAACTAGACAGGACTGACTGTCTCTCTGGGAATTGAGATACCGATCTGACATTCTGTAAGAGTAAAGATAGTCCTATTTGACCTACCAGGGATTATATTTAACTAATAAATAAAATTTGCCAGTGAATTCCCTCAAATAGCTGTCAAAGGTACACATTGGTGTTCCAGTAAAAGTCAGAAGCCTCAATGATATAACAGAGCTGATGTACTAAAGCAAATGAAATTTTCACCATTGAATGCTTGAGGTTCAGCTAATCAGTTCTTTAAAGCCAAAAGCATTTATTCTTTCCATTACTGACTTCAGTCATATCATAACATTAAATACAATAGAACTTGCTATAAATTTTGCTGGTCGTGTATGGTCAGATTATTTGTGGGAATGATTCCTACATGGACTAGGATTACATTACCTTAGGTTATTGTATTACAGATCATGTCCTGCTGGATTTTAATATCATTATGTTTAAATGCAAATGCTAAAATAAGTGATAGCTCCTGCTTTAGGGCTGTGGATTAGTTATTCAAGATGATCTTACTATTAACTGTGCAAGGAAGATAAATTGGTTAAAGGAAAAACTTGACATCTTATCAATTTTTTCTATATAGAGGCTTTAGTGGAAAAAAATGCTTGTTGCAGCAGTTTCCTTTTAGTTCCTTAATCATGTGTTAAGTAAGACTATTCTAGGAGTTTAATACAGAATTTTAAAGTGCTTAGAGCTAATGAAACCATGCTTGACAGTGGCACTGCGGCAGCAGCAAGACAAGACATCTTCTAGGGGGAACAGACCAAACGAGTCACATTGGTGTTGTTTACCAAAACATTTATGGTGCCTGCTGACACCAAATTTGGATGCCAGAGATTCACAAGAGAGGCAGGGAAGTGCTGTGTCTTCCCAGGGAGGGAGGGACACGCAGTTGTGCACCAGTCCCTGCGAACAGTGACATTTTACAACTCTGTACAAAACTTTTGAGACAGCAAAGTGGGGAGATTGGAAAATGGGACAGAGGAAAATGAAAAGAGTGGCAATGTAGAGATGAAAGACCTGGCACAAACCCCACATTCAGTGGGAGGACCAAGCACATAAGGGTCAGTAGGGAGCAGTGGGAGTGAGAGCATGGGTGTTGTGGCAGAGAGCCATGGGACAAGAAGGCATTGCCTCCACTGTGCCCAAGCTGGTGTGCCTTGAAATTTCCATTATCTTTGGATGGGTTGTAACTGGGACAAACTGATGGACTGGATAGGATTCAAGCACAGATAACAATAAGGGCTGTACCGCAGGATTTATGAAGAAAAGTTAAGCACCAAATGTGCACAGTTTGTCTCCATGACAGCCTGACATTAGAGCAGTGTAAATACAGATGAAAAGGAAGAGGTGTCATTTAACATAATAGAAAGATGCTCTGAGGAAGGGCTTTCCCTAGTCCTCACTTCAAGGAAGTCTGAACATTGATGAAGACTAAACTCAACCCCTTCTGCATGCTTGGCTGCTTCTGCAACCCTGCTCCAACTCCTCAGCCTGTGTCCTATCCCTCCTTTCTGAAGCGAAATCACTCCCAGTCCCTTCCAGCTGGGGTGAAGAGGGAGTCAGCAAAACTCCCTTCGCATTTCTCCAGAGGCTCAGTATAAATTCCCTTCGTCAATGCTATGCTGTACACAACCCCTGCTCTCCTATAGCCTGTAGCTCAGGTTATGTCTGAGTGGTAGCTATGGAGGTTGTTATCTCTAGTTACCCGAGTGCTGTAATCAAATGCTGCTCATGGGGACAATGGCACATAAACATCTGTGTACACTTGGTCCTGAGGAACCACTTAGCTGGTGAAATGGGTCACAAAGTTACCAACCTCAGGGAAACCTTTGGAGACGATCAGATAGAAAAAAACCCCAAACATCCACAGGAGCTGTGCCTCCTCTCTCTGTCTGCAGCTCCTTTCCCAAACCTCTCCATTTCAGTGCTCAAGGATAGCAGCTGCCTGAAAGCTCCTGCAGCTCAGAACAAGGCAACTAGTGCTCAGCTATCAGGAAAACATCCAGAAGTAGTAATTTCCCATTACTTCTTAGATTGCATTTTAATCATTGACAGGCAGACAGCCAGCATTGGATAATGACAGCTGAGAGCCCAAAGGCAGTCTATAGCAGGGGGTTAAATTTTGTTAATGATCTGAGTTTCTGCCAAACTCAGTGCCACATATCACAAGTGACACTAGACTTAGAGGCTACTTCTGTTAAGTGCTTGCACTTTATTTACATGAGGCATTTCATATACTGCTGCTCAGAAAATACAGAATAGCGCAGCGAAGAAACTTGGATGGGGGAGTACCTCTGGATGGCTGACTTATTTCTTTCCCCACATTGTGGAGTTATTTTTCTGCAGCTGGGGAAGAAATTAGCTCTTACATTGTCTTACATAGTCTTTCCACTGCTATCTGCTCTTCTGCCTCCCATTCCAGGGAAGAACTTTACTAGAGAGTTTGGAAATTTTTGTACAAGAGGAATGTTATGATTCTTGGGTCCCTTTCTTAAGTGCTAAAGTGTCTGTTTTATTTTTCCTTAGTGCTCCAGTGCAAGCAGTCACACAGACATTTTAGATTCCTTGTGACTCTCAACAAAGTGTCCTGTGATCTTCAGCTTCCTTCCTGGTTATTAAACCCATCTCCCCGCCACACCCCTTATTTTCCTTAGGGTTGCAGCTCAGCAGATCTGTATGCAAAGACACTGGAGTGATAGGCTCAGCTTTAAAGACCTACACTGTAGACATCCAAAGTCGTGGTGCGTGATAGCCTCAGTCTCACCCACAAGTGTCTGCACCTCTCACTCAGTCCGCCACGTCTGAAAGGGAGCTGCCCATTCCCATCCGGAGAGGGACCTATGGGAAATAGGAGTTTAATCTACGCCTCTTGTTCAAGACAGCAAAGGTGAAAACTCTGTCGCATTGCTGAGCTAAACTAACATGCTGTACTCATGTGGCTACATAGTCTTGATAAAACCACCTATTGATGCTCTAAGTTGAAGTGTAATTCATCTCATTAGTGATTTTGTTTTATATTAGTTAAGTAAACCAGAAGAGGACATTGTATAAATCACTTCATCGAGTAATAGGCTCAGTACTAGCATACCAGGCAAATAGAAAAAGAAATCCCCAGAAGTGCTTTGTGTTTATCCTACTACTTTACCTAGTTCCTTAAGTAAGGAAATCATACTTAATATGCTTAATATGCTGAAATATCTTCTTATACCCTGCAGCTCACTCAGGCATAGAGATTGAGTGGTTAACTCTTGTTCTGCCTCTTCTCCTGTTCTTGTGGTGGCCTTGCTTTATCCACCTTTACTAAAGAAGCTGACTTTCCTGTCCATTTCTTCTTGTGTATAGGGGTGACTCATACTGGCACTGGTTGATTCTCTGGTTCAGGTACGTCACCCATCACAGGGGTTTGAGTAGCCACAGTGCCTGTCACTAAAGTCATGGTGATAGACTTCTAATAAAGTAAAATAATGCTTAATAAAACGTACACTTGAAAAAGTAATTTGCTTGGGCTATTGATTTGATTAACTTGAGTCTGCTTCTTGAAGCACTGTTTGTGTTTTAAATGCATAGCACAGAACCTGCAGAAGAATGCTCCTCACTGCAGTTAAGTAGTATATACCTTGCTGCAGCGAGGTGGGAGTTTGGTGAAGAAGTTCCACTTTGCATGTGTCCTGTTGAAAATCTAAGGGTGGAGGACTAAAATAATCCATCAATGACCATGGGCCTGGGTTTAAAACTAGGCTGAGGTTTGTCCACTGGGAACCCTTTGCATGCCTGGTTTAACATATGGTTCTAGAAAGGACTGTTGGCAACTTTACATAAATGGTGATTTTGTCTGAAATTGGCTGGCTTTCCTTGTAATTTCAATTTTAAAAAGGCCTTTAAAATACCATGAAACCTTTCAGGTTTTGCAAAGCCGATGCCTATTCTACCAAATCCCTCAGTTTTTTTGTTAAATTTACTCAACTCTATTGTTTTGTAATGCCAGTGTCACTTAGCATTAGCTATGAATCACACCATTCACTAGATCTGCACTAAGTGTTCTGGAAGACCTCATCTGTGAAAGATCTATGGGCAAGATGTGGGAAGGTCCTTCCATTTTGCCCTTTGTAAAGTCAAATTGTGCTTTCTACTTGGTTTAGTGCTGGAGACAGTCTTCAGGTGGAAGAAGCAGCAAGTAAAAGAAGGTAATTTTAGGGAACTTAACCCTTTAGTACAAGAGCATATAGACAGGTTGCTTTGGCTCTGTGATTGATAATAAGGGATGAGAAAAAGTGAGGTATCTCATTTTCTCCGTGTCTATCTTTAAGGCTGACTTTCAGCAGTGACATTATTGCAATCACTCACTCTGAACTGGGAGATGGTAGCGTTCTGTAGGAGTGTCTCTAAAAACTATAGAACTGATTAAAAATAATATTTGTCTAAGATTTTATTGGGCTAGTACAGAATAAAAATTGTGGGGGAAGGCTACAGCTGTCTATTGAATTCTGTGCGTCATTCTTGTGGGCATGAACATCAAGGATTGCAATCACATGAATTTACTAAACTTCTTTTGCACAGGCAGTAGAAAGTAAAGAATGTCCTCCTCTCCAAGCACTGCAGAAGAAGGTATCACAACTGTGTCATCCAGGGACCCTAACAGGATACCAGGGAGTTGCCACATTACTTAATTTTTGCCTGGAAGGCTTTTTAGGCCCAGTTTCCATTGATGAAAGTTGCCTACATATATTTCAGAGTTCACACTCAGCTTTTGAGGAATAGGGATGGTAGAAGAACCTGAATAAGATGGAGTAAAAAAAAAAAAAACCAAAACCACCTTCTTATTCTTTTTCTTCATAAAACTTAAAAGATAGTTTTTATTTCCTTCTTCTAGCGTCATATAATTATGTCTTTTGTTCTAATATTTAATTCCCCTCCTCTGCCACAGAGTTGCCATTTTATACTATCAACTAATTGTTCATTAGAGTTGAAAAGGGGAGTAGAATGAGACACCTGCACAGAAATCCAGAAGTCACTTGGTGTCTCTCGTTGGGTTCATGAAGCAAAATGGACAGGTTTATGGCACAGCTAGTAACCTCTGCTTCTTAGAGAGTCAAAGGACATCAAGCCAGTGAAGTACATCTATCTAAACACTCTCATTAGGTTTTGCAGTGAGGATGTCATCGTGTAAGCTCTTGATATTTCAATTCATTTGGAGAACTCTCAGCATCCTCGGTGCCTGATACTTACACATTGCTGGCCTTCACGGTCAATGATGCTAATACTCAAGTTAGTTATGAGCAGGTTCATGCTCTTAAAAATATGCTAATATGTTTATTGTCAGAGAAATAATTGCACAGTCAGCAAAGGTTTAGACAGAAAGAGCTGTTAGTATTATTCCTCTTCTTGATTTAGATTCTCATGGATTTTGTAAATGTTTTGATTATTTTAGCTCCCATGATTCAGTATCTCTGTTCTTAAAAAGAACTTACAGAAAGAAGATACAGTGATTTATTATATCTATTTCCTAACATGAAAGATATGTCAGAAATTTTTAAAATTGCAAACCCAGATGTAAAGAACATAAGAAATTACATGAGACATACATGGGAAAAAAACATGTAAAGGTGCAGTTAAAGACTACATCATGATGCGTTTCTGGGACATACTGCTTGCTCTGTATGGAATTTCACAGGACTTTCTTTTTAAAAAGCTGAGCTTATGAAGCTCTCTGTGTAACCACCAGCACGACTTCTGTTGGACCTCAAGACAAGATCTGAACACTGGGATCTTGTTGCTTCCTCATGAGTATCACCCTGTCATCCTCTGGAGCTCACACTAAGTTTTTCATAGCAACACAGCAAAGATTATGTATAAGAGCCATGCAAGATGCAGTATAACTTCACAAATTCCCTCAGCCATTGTACATACTGTGAACCTCTGTGATCCTCACCAGTTCAGGTGTGAAAGGACCATTCGCAATGTTTCTGGACGTTCTGGGTAGCAACTCTCTTGAAGCCATACCAGAGGGGAAAAAAGGGAACTGGGGAGCTGTTGGTACCATATTGATTATGTACAAATCTTTCTCAGTGTTTTTGAGTATAAGAATAGAGAAACAGCTTTTAAATAATTAATAATTATATTAATTAAATATTATTAAAGCAATCAAGTGCTAGCTTTGTTTTTGTCATTTGTCAATTTTTAAAAAAGAGCTTACTGTGTAGCCAAGCAGGATTTTTACTACCTTAATGAAAGGAATCATAAAATCCTTAATGTGTCCCCTTCCTCCCCGCCATCTCCTTGTTGAGCTGTCTAAGACACCCTGGCCAGCTGCGGCAGCATGCTGATACTTAAACCATGCCATCCATCTTATAATTGGTTGCAATCAGTGAGGTCAAGAAAGCTTTGTAGAATCAAGTTTTTTAGGCTCAATACATGTAAAAAAAATTAAAGTCCATACTTTTGAGCTGAAGAATTCATTCAGCTAGTTCTTCCTTTAATCACAGTCAAGCCAGATTTCTATTAAAGCTCACTCAGCACTTGAGTGCACATGTTATAGGACTCACAATAAACCATGAGGCATTAGTTGTCTTTTTTCCTTTCCTTTTCCTGTGGCCCTTAAATCTGTACAATATCCATTGAGTGCAACTAACTACAATCCCTGTATTTAATCTTAAAATGTAATTAAAACAAAGAAGTGTGAAATGAAAAGCAACCAGACAGAAAATACGGACTCCAGGCAGCGCACTTCTGTCTTTTGTTTTGGGAATACAAATTGGACTGGTTGCGTAATTTGGACCGGTCTAATCAAAGTAGCCCTGGAAACCCAAGCCAGTTTTTAAGGATTAAAACCAGATACAATCCCTATATTTTTCCACTGTATAGTGGACAAAAAGCAGCCAACATTCCAAAAGTCTTCTCTGGTGCTGAGTCAAGCTTGGACTGCAGGGGATAAGCCTGTGCTGGGAGTCTATGGAAAGGCTCGTGTTCTCACCCTCCAGAGAAGGCAGCAAGTGCCAGCCCTGCCAATTTTGGTTATCACTCTGTAATTGCTGGGTCAGAAATTAGAACAGTGGGCATGCACTCTCAGCCAAATGAACAGCAGCAATGTGTCTTTTCATTTGACATGTTTCTTAGGTCAAGTATTAGCCATATTCCCCTTTGGATTTCTATCTACCTTATCTTCACTCAGGAGGCTTTGCAGCCATTAAGTGTTTTATCCCTTCTGTGCCAGGGTTCCCAGCCTGCAAAACAGAAGAAGGGAGAGAAAAAAAAGAAAGAATAATTCCTTGTTTGGGGAATTCTTTGGACAAGGTTTGCATGCTCTATGTGTGTACTGCTCCTGTCCTAGTGGGAGCTTCATCTCTCGTGACTATTTTCATGTTACCAGAATCCATATAATAAATGGACAGTTCATGGCCATGTTGTTTTAATGCTATAGATCCGCCCATTTGACTACAAAATGAAATAATAATAATACAAATATGAGGTACTGATACAGATAATAAAGCTCTCAATCAGTATATCTCAATCAGTCTGCAGACAAGGCAAATGTGTAATACTCAATGTTCTTTTCCTCGAAAGAGTACAGACAGGAGTCCATTTGTCCTTATTGTGGACTGGCTGGGATATAAATCATTCAAGTGGCAAATTATTTTCTTATCAGCATTATCTGCAGTTCTACAGTGGGAAAGCATCTCACAATCTTACAGAGATGGTTTTAAAACAAAATTACTATGTGTCCTCTCAAAAATTTAAAATGAAAGGAAGGATCTCCATCACCTTTGGCAGATTTCACTCTGTTGGTAATTTCACTTCTGCATTTGGCCTATATCCACCATCAGTCTTTGGCAGAATTAGGATTGATTCCATTTGTTGCACCTCTTGGATGGACAGTGCAGAGAAGAGAAAAATATGTGTCTAAGGGCTATTTTTATCTTTATTTGAATCAGGTTTATGAAAAATCTCACCACTGTATTGCCCTTCCAGCTTGCAAATCTAGTTAATATGGGCTCAAAAAGTTTGAGGATTAATCTTCATTCATCTCTTTTTAGGCATAGATGATCAAGTGTGGAGGGAAAGGGCAGCCTCATCACCTTGTCCATCACCTTGGGTCAGTTAGGACACTGGGAGGGAGCAGCTGCACCTTCCTAGGCAGCAGCTGAGCTCACTTAATTGGGAAAACCATTGTTGATGTGAGGATGCAATGTGCAGGTACTGGGAGACGTGCAATAGGGCCATAGAAGAGGAGGTGACCTGGAAATTCTGAAGGGAGTCAGAGAGCAGACCTGTATTCAAGCCTTCAAGGGGTAGGGAGGAATGAGACATTTCCTATAGACCCCAAGGGATGCAGACTCTGTTGAGTCCCAGGAGTTGCTGAAGACTGGTGGGCCAAAATCCAGTTGGGAGGAATGGACCCAATACATGAGGACTTGGACTATTTACAATCACTTTACTTTCTAGTCCTGGTCCATCATACACAAAAGACCCACGTTTCATCCACCTTAAAGTTACTTCCTTATAGTGTATGCTCTGACAAAGTGCAGAACATGGTCTTCAAAGACCTCTGGGTGTTTTTGATGGGGAAGATGGAGTTAGAGCTCTCTCAAAGCCCATAGCCTTCACACAAGACTATAGAGCCCAGCCAGGCTTGTGTCAGGTGTCAAGTCATACTGACTGGAGAAGTGCTGGGTTTGGTAAGATCTCTGACTACCCACCTCTCCAGTCTGACAAGATGACAACAAGACAAATTAATTTTTGTTCCTCATTCTTCCCACTTATGATAGCACTCTTCTCTCCTTTTCTCTCTTCAGTTTTCCTGCTTTTCTCAAACTTTAGTTCTCTCAACTTTTCCCTCCCTGCACTGCCAGCGCTGTCTCCTAATTTCTTCTTTCATGGCAACTCTCTCTTATCTTCTTTTGAGCCCAAATTACTTTTGTTTAGTACCACCCAGTGTTCCCTCAGCAGCTCTATTCTTCTTCTTTACAACCCAAACTGTTTTCCCAGGAGGCCTGGCTCATCCTAGCTCTTTGAATTCAATTAATTGATCTTCATCAGCCAGATTGCCGTTGGCAAAGAAACCCAGCACGCTGACTGTCTTTGTGCTTTAACTTCCGTTTTATCCTCATTTAATTTGTGCCCTTTGCAGCTTACTGAGCCCTAATTACCTCTGCTACCACCTCACTGTATTCAATTATAGCCTTCATCTCACTGACCTGACATCTCTGTCCTCATCAAATCTCACCTCTCTGACTTTGCTCATTATTTCTGTAGCAAGTCAGTACCCTCCATGGGGACCTCAGCTCTTCCCATCTCACTTCATTTTCTTGACTACTCTCAAGCACAAAGGACATGATTGCTTTGCATTTCCCTGCCTTCAACTCTCCCAGCTATTGTGGGGTCCACCAGAGCATGGTTTCCACTCAAGACAATGGTTTCAACCAGCGCATCTTGACCTGGGTTGAGGAAAATTGACCTATACACCAGCATTTTATAGTAAGGGTAAAAAATCCTCCCACACCCACTGCCCAGCTATGATAAACTCTCAGATGCTCATACAAGGCTATTTAACAAAATTTTCATAACTGCTTTCTGGTGAAAGCTATCCCGCTGCTGCCTGAGTACCTTCCCTCCTCCTTTCATTCCTCTTCCTATTGTCTCTTCTCCCACTGTCCTATCCCATTGCTGTCAGGCCACGATCTCTAGGTACGTTTCCTTCAAATAGCCTGAATTTCCCACATTCTTCACCCCCTGACCTATTTTTGTTCTGTTGCTGCTCTTTTCCTTCTTACAATGTCATCTGTAGTGTTGAAGGGATCTGTACACTGGCACAGCGTTCTCTTACACTTGTGCTCTTCCTCTGCTCTCTCTTCATTCTGCTCTTCCTTTATCCCAGATTTTGTTCTCTTCTCTGGAAAGGCTGATGATCTGCTTGCAGCTAACATCCTTTCTTTTTGCCCCTTTCTAATTTTTACCTTTATTTTCTTATGCCCTGGCTCCCATGAACGTGATTTATGGGCTGTTTTGGAAGTAGAGACGGCTCGCCACTTGAAAGACTGTTAGCCACAACACAGAAATGCCCCTGAAGGTTTGCTTCTCACTGAGTTGATTATTCAAAGTGCTTGGGTTTGTCCATTTTCCTCCTCTCCATCCTTTCTCCCCTCTTGCTCTAAAGCCCCCTCACCACCTGCCTGATTCTTTTGCTGTGCACAGGGAGCCAGGGTCAATGTCCTACAGCTGAGCCCCACCTCAGAAAAAGTCTCCAGTAATGACTTTGGGCTTCTCTCTCCTACAGTGAGAGCTGTTACCCTGGCTGGGAGGGTGGTTCCTGAAATCACATGCAAATTCCCCAGTTGCTAGAGCAATCTCAGATGAATATTTGCCTATGAAGGAACAAGCTGTGAGATTGTCCCTGAATTATTTTCTTACTTGGGGCTTGCTGCCGAGGCAATGAGCAGAGTTACTGCTCCATCTCTGACTTGCAAAGAAGTGAAACATGGCATGCCAGGCTCCTCCTCTGACCTTATGTTAGAAGAAAAAAGTGCTTTTTAGTACTTTTTGACATGACTGTACTCCTTTGTCTCCTTCATATTCTTCTTGAACATTAATCTCCTATTTAAGTCCCCTTGCTAGTGACAGAAGTCCTTTTTTCCTCCCTCCCTTTGCTCTGCTGTGCTATTACACAGATACATGAGATGAGAATAAAACAAAAGAAAGCATAAATTTTGGAAGTAAAGAGCTGTTTTGGTTATCTGGTTGCTTTTGTGCTTTCCTTGAAAATACTATTTCTGTGTAAGATATTATTTTTTAAACCAGAGGAGAACTTTCTTCTTTCAGTGCTCATTGAGATGTTTTGTGGTACACACAGGTACAATAATATGACAGCAGAGCTTCAGGTATGCTCAGATTCTCATTTATCCCAAAGTTTTGCATGAAAGCAAAGTATTATGAAGTCATTGAGCAAGTGTCTTTCTAAGGCTCCCAGAGCAGGCAGTCTGAACCCAATACTTTACCAGGGCACAATGAAATGAGATCTCCAACCCTATTGCAATACTTATCCCAAGGCATCAGAGAGGAAAAAGAGAGCTTAATATTGTAAGGTATTACAGTAGCATTTTTTATCATGTCCAACTTATGCTTTGCTTTAATTTACTTACCTTTAAATTCAGTGTATTTACGCTTCTAATGTGCACTGTGGCTTTTTCTGCCTGGTAAAAAATAGACAATGTGTGTGCTACAGTTTGCCATAAATGTGTATAGAAAGGCATTGTGAGGGTCAGATTTTCAGCAGACACAAACCAACATTATTTCATTAATGTGTAATTTCAGCCAACTTCCACTGCTTAGAGCTATTTATAGCCATTTGCACAGGCACTGAGGCCACAGTAACCAACAAACCAGGGAAGAACTGGGTCGGACAGGAGTGTCTGCACTACTGCAAGATGAATAAACTACTTGAAAGTGGTGGTGGTGCTATAGATCCCAGTCGACACATAAATTGGTGTGTTAAGAGTGTGGGTTTGGGAGCCTGGTGCCAGGAAGGAGGGATTCAGAGTTTTACTGCCTGTTTCCTTATGTGCGTGCTGTGAGTGAGGCAGAATGATGCAATGACAATGGCACTGGGTGGTTTACCCAAGGTGTTGTGTAGTTCAAGGCATATTCTTCACCTAGCCACAGTCTCTGCTCACTGATGGTGAAATAAAGCTACTGCTCCTCTCCTCTGTACCGAGGACCAGAGCAGCTTTTATTTCTTAACATAAATGCCTCATTGAGGAAGACATGTTGATGCATTGCCTGTGAGGGTGAACACCAGAGCTCTCCTCTTTGACAATGTGTTATAAGCACTCCTGCCTATTTTGGGGTTCCCTGGGGGAACAGGTAGAGGCAAATCTCTATGACTTCCATGCATACTAAGGTTTTTGTGAAACCTTTCCTAGCCTCGTAGCCTGGCTAATGGTGGCTCTGCCTTGCTCTCGTGAAATACTCTAATGTGCTTTCACCCCCCACACTCCTCCTAGCATTTTTCTTTCAAAGCAATCTCAGAGCAGTAACTTGAGAAGTCATGCTTTAGGTTTCCAATTCCTCTATTGACAGACCTCTTTCAGAGTCCAGGTCAGTCCTTTAATGGCAATTCACCTTTTGTGACCGTCAGCAATGGTTTACATCATAAATTTAAAGTAGGCTTAAAATGACACCTTACGTTCTGATGTGCTGGTAGGGCTAAGCGGTGGCAGCAAATCCTAGCCCATCTATTTCTCATTTAGGAGCTCTGCCATCCTTTGGAGCAGGTGAAGGGGTATTTCTTACCTTTTGGGACATCTGCATTATTGGCATCTTTCATGCCTTCGGGCCGCTGCTGCAATTTGTGCCTTGTTTCCTTTTAGGGTGGATTCATGAGAGGGGAGTGCAGATGGCGAAGGGTGTGCTGAGTGTGGGGTTCTACTGCTGGGCTTCAGCTGGGAGCATTACCTGCATATTGCTCTGGAGCTCAGGCTGGAGTGAGGAGGATATGAGGAAAGTGATGCTAGGCATAAAATAGTATGGAAGGGAAGTTCTTATTAAGCAAAGAATGTGGTCCTCCATGCAGAGTCTCTCCTGGAGAGCACTGCATAGGAAAAGACTCTAAGAAAGTGAGAAAAATAGCTTTATTTTTGAATGGAAGACCTTAAGGAAGCTATGAAAGCCACTGATGAATGAGAAGAAAACAGTTTGCTCCATTTTTGATATCTGTATTAATTATCTGTGTCTGACTATGTCTTGGAATCAGCCTTGCTTTTGTTCTTTGGGGAGTGCCAGGACCCAGGAGCCAAGATACCCTTACTCAAGATTTCCTGTGGCTGAAAGAGAGCTTCATGCAAGTAGGCAAGACCTGGGACATTCTTGAGTCTTTTATTGACTTTCCATGTCCTATGTTCAGCTGATAGGACTTTGGGTGGCGTCACCATGTACACACGGTCAAGTTCCCAGTGCCTACTCTGGCCTCCATCCCTGGCTCCTTTTGCAGATGACTTAGTACAAAGGGGTTACTAATTCAGTGTAGAGCTTGCTCATGCTCTTCCAGTGTTGCTGCCAATAATGAATGAACAAACTTAAAGGCTAACCTGCAATGAATGAGGCTAGCTAAAGAATAATTCTCTGACTTCCCAGGATCATACCTTGCTGAGACATTTTTCATAGATTCATAGATTCATAGAATACCAGGTTGGAAGGGACCTCAAGGATCATCTAGTCCAACCTTAAGTGTAGGTTAAGTGAGATGGGCCAGCAGCCTGTCAAGATAAGTCTTGAAACTGTCTAATGTAGGGGAATGCACCACTTCCCTGGGGAGACTATTCCAAGGTTTAACTGTTCTCACTGTAAAAAACTTTCTTCTACACTCAAATCAAAATTTCCCCAGGAGCAGCTTGCAGCCATTCCCCCTTGTATTTTCCATGTGACTCCTTGTAAAAAGGAAGTCTCCTTCCTCTTGGTAGCCACCCTTCAAGTACTGGTAGATGGTGATAAGGTCTACCCTAAGCCTTCTTTTCTCAAGGCTGAACATACCCATTTTTTCTCAGCCTTTCTTCATACAGCAGGTCTTCCAGTTCCCTGATCATAATTTCTTTTCCTCAGGGAAAACAAAGACTTATATGACTGGTGCTAGAACTGGCTATGGGGCACAGTCTATAGCTCCTCATCTTCCTGGGAGCTTTTACAGGACCAATGGTAATTTCTCCAAGGCTGAAAATTAATAATTCCCCACTTGAATTAATTAATGTATTTCAATTGTCTTAGTATTAGCCATGTAATGAAGAAAAAGTGGATGTGGGGGAGGTGAACCCAATTAAAATGTAATTGTTTCATTCTATTCTTAATTTTGCACAAGTGAATCTGTGTAAAGATTTTATAATTAAAAACAAAAGTAGGTTTGATGACCACCACCACATTGGGAGTCCATCTATATTACAACAACAAGCAATTCAAGATGCCTGTGTTTGAAAGAGCATCTGCAATGTACCACTCCTTTCTGATCTGCTAAGAGTTTATTAATCATTTATATGTGAATAGAAAAAGACAGTCAGAAGGAAAAAACATATAATGATCTTTTACCCCCATTTCTAATACTGGAAATATGTAATGCATCATGGTGGGGACCCTCCTCCAGCATGGTAAGGTTTATAAGCTTGGTGAAATGACTACCTACTAACTAAACTCCATCTGTTCAAAATTCACCAGGAAGCAGTGTATTGCACTAGATTTTGGCAAACTGCTATATGAGGTTCAGCCCCATATTAGCATTTTAATTGCTGGCTGATTGCTTTTATGTTGCAAAACTCCCTTCACAACAGTATGTAACTTGCAATTAGTTTTTTACTGTGTGATTCATTAGTTCCTATAAAGCATGTCGCGCTGCAACATTTGGAAGGTAATACGCTAGAAACATTAGCACTCGCATTATGAAGTGTGGAGCGGCGTTGAAAATGTACTAGTCCTGCCTTTCACAAACACATAGCCCACATTTGTTGGCAGGACATATTCTCTCAAATGGGATTTAGCTGACAGCTGCAGATAAAATTGTTTCATAGTGACAGGTTTTCCATGTAAACAGCATCTTGGTCCTGCAGTCTGTTCCGTGTGGGTTTACATCTGGCTGGGATTTGACCAAAGTTGGTGGAATGGACACAGGTATGAGAGTTTCCATTACGAGAGCTTGGCTGCCAAGCTCAGCCTCGTTTGTGATATTCCTCTGGGGAAGTACCTGACATCTTTTTCATGCCTCAAGAACTGCATGTTTCTTTTGGAGATGCTGTCTTGTTCACATTGCTTGTGATGAGAGGGATGGGTAAGTTCAAGTGACATTAATCAGTTGTGCCTTGAGAAAGAGGGTAAATTAAACAGCATCTTTAAAACTTTCCTACCTTTATTGTCCTATATTCCTCAGGCAAAACAGTGGGTATTTTGGCTGGGTTAAAAGACAGCCAAGAATTATTGGCACCATTCTGATAAGAACTGAGGTTCATTTCGCCTTGTTCCATCTCTTTTGGAAATTATTGTCTCTAGCAGAAAATTTCAGAAAATATCGCATGTGGGTGCTGGCAGTCCAAATTGTAAATCCAGGCTGTGAATGGTCCACCTGGGCAGTGGTAGGGTGTCTGCTGTGCCACGCTACACATTGCACTTCAGCACTTGGTACCTCACTAAAGGCTTAGAGTTAAAGCTCAAAATGCAGCCTGTGCCTTTGATAAGGTATTTGAATTTTTCAAGACTGATGAATAAAATATGGATGCAAAGAATAGTCCCCCCTCTGGGCAATTTTCCATGGGATTTTCTAGATTTTCCTCCTTCTGTTTTCACAAAAACCCAGAAGATTTGAAGTTAAACTCTTGTCCCTGATGGCTGCCAGAAATTTTATACCAGGAGCATTTGCCTAGTAAAGTAAAAACACTGCTTATTCCTACAGAAATATACTTAAGTCAAACTAAACTGGTACATTTGTAATTACACGATAAATGAGATACAATACAAACTTTCAAGACTTCACCTCAGACTCTATCAGCTCACTCAATTTTCTAGCATATGCTTTACACCTGATAGGAATCAAAAGCACCTGCAGCTGTTTAGTCTTCTCCACTAATTTGGAAAAAGGGGTAGCTGCCTTCTAGCCCTGATTTGATATTTTGGTTTAAGCATCTTGGTGCTCACTGCAAACTGTAAAGCATAGTGTGGTCTATGCTGGGAGATTTCAGACGCGTGCTCTAGTTATATGTTGGTAGCTCTGGTTTTGGAATGAGAATTTCTTCATTTCTTTAGCTCAAGCTGTGCAATGTGATCCCTGTTATGCTAGGACAGAATGACTATTGGGAGTGTGAAGGCAGCAGTCAGAGGTACTGATGCGACAGGTTCAAAAGCAGGTGAGATGGATGATTCCAGGGGTTTTGTGTTAGATGTGAGTCACAAACTCAGGATTTATGGCTCTTTTCATGTTTTTGCTGTCTGAGAAGGGAAAACTGTAGGAGTTGTGCTGCCAGCAGCAGAGGTAACACCAAAATGGGAAAGGTGGAAATCTTTCCTCTGCTGCCTTTTCCTGTTTCTATAGTTTATGGAGCATGGAGTCCGATTAGCCAAAACCTTCACTGGAGTCTTGGTTGGTAGTCATTGTTGGTCTGCTGTGCCAGCAGTGCCCAAAAATAATTTCTGTTTGAGGTTTTTGTGGAGTGACAGCAGCTGGGGTTTCCTAAGTATGGGGTTGCCTTGCTCAGATTAGAGGACCAAGTCCCACTCAACTGACATAAACCAGCCACTCTGATTGCAGTGAAATACAAGTGACTTTCCTTTGTGGCTGCACTTGGTGTATTTAAAGTCTTGCTCCAAATGCAAG
Source organism: Coracias cyanogaster (assembly GCA_033124195.1). Classification (NCBI taxonomy): domain Eukaryota; kingdom Metazoa; phylum Chordata; class Aves; order Coraciiformes; family Coraciidae; genus Coracias; species Coracias cyanogaster. Next base: position 52,487 of record JAVSBS010023719.1, on the reverse strand, counting down.
AGTGTGTGAAGCAATGGCTGGAGAAACAAGGAGCACTGTTTGTTCTGCTGACTCAGTCCCTGCTGCTAGTGCTGTGGTGAGGCTTTAGTAGATGTCTATTCTTTCAGTGAGAAGGTGGAAATGTGTGGGCAGTGCAGAGCAGGTAGCGTGTGTAGGGGAAGGGTAAGTGATGGGCAGAGATTTGAATGGTGCAAATGCTTATTTGGTGTCTGAGATGGAGGAAAGTGGACACTGAGTTGACTGAACTGCTGACCTGTGTAGTCACCCTGGATTTAGTCATGGAAGTGTTATCCAGATTCTCCTTGGGATAGTGGTTATTCAATACCCAGTAGAGCTGAACTCCAGGAATGTGCTTAAGACTCTTGTGTATCATGAAAATGTAACCATGAGGGCATAACTCACTTGTAGATTCTCCTCTGTAGTAGTGAGTACTATTATTTTTTTTTTTTTCAGCACAGCTTAAACTAGTTAAAATGATGAGTTAAACTGGAGAAAAAGCCACGTAACACTGGAGTAGGAGTCTCTATGGGGTATATGAGTATAACTATAAGTAACTGAGAATTACATGGTGCTTTGTAGTGATGAAACTTTACGGCAGGAACAAATCCTTAAGCTGGAGTCAGTAATGTCTTTGTTGGACAACATCGCAGGAAAGGAGATTTTTCAACAGTCATTTTCTATGTGTAAACTGCAAAGGAAAATGGTGACTTCTTTGATGTTGTATAAACTTACATTTTAAAAAATGTAAGTAAATTAAGAATTTTCTCTAAATGTAAAATTATTGTTCCCCCCCCCCCTTCCCCAAACATTTCTTTGGTGGAGGAGGGTGGGATGGGAGGGTTGTCAAAATTTCCATGTTTCATCCCATCACTGTTGGTCTGTGGTGGATTTATGGTCCTCCATAATCTATACTGAATTAAAGATATGCAGCTTCAGATGGGAAGCTGCTCCTTAGTAAGCTAAAATGGAAAGGAGTATTTACATGTCAGGTACTTCTTTGTTTGATGGAAACAAAGAAGTGTCTAAACTTACGAAATTTGCCAAATTGAGAGGTGTTTCATTTCAGAAGTTTGCTCTTTCTCTGGCTGCTCTTAGAGCAGACCTCAGAGACTCCCTTTGCAGGGATGAGGAAGACTTTTGGAGATAAGGGGGGGTGAAAAAAGGAACGAAACCTGATGATAACATAGGTCTTGTACATACTTTAAAAAAAATATGTAGCAGCCTAGTACTGCTCAGATTTCCAGCTCTCTTCTCTTATTCTTTTCTGTAAGCACAAGCTGTAAGTGGGGAAAGTTGAATGGAGGTGGCAGAGGCATCTTATGTGGATCTGTGCTCCTTTTAACATACCCCACACATCACTGGCAGCATTAGCCAGCACTGCTGCTTCCATGAGACTTTTGATAGTGAGATAGTGCTTTGCTGAAAACTTTCTGGATGCCCAGAAATCCTGGAGAGACATCTTCTATTTCACTGTGGCTTATGGATAGTTTTTCAAATGTTGTTTATTCTGGTGGACAAATGAAAAGCTTAACTTTTGTGACTCAAAATTTAAATCATGTAGCATTGTGAGAGGGGAAGAGTATTCACAGTCCAGCTTTGCAAATGGCAAGTGGGTGCAAAATTCTGTATATGGCACAAGAAAATTTGCTTCTTGCTTGGATGCCTGTGTGAGCCGGGGCCGAGGAGATTAAGGCAAGACTGGCTGGGGTCACTGTAGCCGGGGTGCAAAGGAATGTATCTATTGTCTGCTTTGTGCTGCAAGGCCGTGCCAGGTGAAAGGAGCGGACACGTCTTCGGTATTTCAGCATAACAGAAAACATCAGTGTAACAGCCTTATGTTCATAGAAGCTGGCAGAAAACTCCTGCTCTGCTGAAGGAAATGAAAGTAGCAGAAGTTGTACTTTCAAGGAGAGTCTTTATATAGAAATGTCAGAGCAAAGATGGCGTAAAGCACATGTGTAAGACACCCGTCCCCCGACACACACTTCTAGCTTTGGAGCGAGACCAGCCATATGCCCCAAGATACCATGGGAGTGCCTAGTGATGTCAAAAGCTCATGGCAAGACAAAAATCACAATGTGGCAGTCACTTTCAACCTAGCAAACTAGCTGATTTCAATGTTACAGCAGAGCAGTTAATGATTGATTTATTTATCCATGGATTTCTCTAGCACACTGAGCCTCTGTTTCTGGAAAAGTAAAGCATTTGCCTATTTGCAACGTGTAGGAGTTGATTTGTCAGTGGAGCTGCTCAGGATGTTAGTTAAGCACAAAATAATTTTGTGGATTTTACTAAATGCAATTCATCAGAAGCTGTGCAGATTAGCTGGGTAGAGCTACACTGAACACAATAACATCTGCAGATAAAAAATGACAAATGATGATATTACTCTACTTCTATGATTCATCAGGAAGAACTCAGAAGCCAAGCGTTTTCTCCAAACAAATTATTCAATGAAGACTGAGCAGCAACTATAAACCAACAAAAACACCTCCTTTGCAATGGTTTTAAATATTGTTGTACATAAAATCTAATTTATATGGTATTAGAGGCTTTTTTTTGGACTACAAATCATCTTTGGAAAATGCAGTCTTCTAAACGGTTCATCAGATGCATCTCAAATACTTTTATGATTATTAGTAAATGGAATTAGAGCACCTTGTAGTAGTTTTATTACATTTTGCACAGCTGAAATGGATTACAGAGAGGCTTACATGGCTGTAGTTCAGGCTGCATAGTAACTTTTAAGTCTATACACATTTTTCAGAGGTTCTTTGCTTTTTCGGGAAGATAGACCACTTTGCTCTGTAATGATCCATGCCTGATCTCCCCTGAAAGTGGGAGCAGGGGAACTTAGCCGCCTTGGTTCGTTAAGAAAACCCATTAGGTTTGTAATTGCCTGGCCTTTACCACCTGTTTTTGCGTCTTGCTTTATCTGGCAAATAGAAGATCTGCTGCACTCCAGTGACCCATTAACAAGGTAGAAGACAGGGAATTTACATTAGGTAATGTTGGGCTTTGGTTGTGTAGGGTTCATGTGACCTCACTCTCAAAGGTCTAATGACATGCAGTGGTGCTAGGAGAGTGACTCCAGACCTGCACCCTTCAGGGATGGCAGCTAGTGACCAGACATGATAACCCACGGTACCCAAAACAGTGCTAGACTCCTATGTATGTGGGACTGAATGTAGCCCACTCTCTGGAGCAAAGCTTGTCAATGTAAGCCAGGCTGGAGAGTAGTAAGTAGGCTCAAGGGCATGAGTCATCTTGGTTTAGATGTCTACTTTGTGGCATATCACTCTGCAACATTAATGTCTTTATCAGTTACACAGAGAGACAAATAGCTTGGATGGACATGTGCGCGTGGTCAGATGAAACCAATGTGTTTAATCTAAACCAGTTGTGTGGGCTTTTCCAACAATAACACAGAAACGGAGTGACTAGGTCACTCTAGAAACTGGACTTGGCTTCTAATCTATATAGGTACTTTTGAAAATAAAAGCCCAGTACTCAAGTAGTATAATATCTTATCCTGGTAGTGGCTGGCCCAATAGCATTGGTAGGACAGTTCTTACAGCTGTCATGTTTTTCCCTGTTCATGAAAGGACCTATGTGCACGCTGGATATTTGTTGAAGTTAAGTGCACACACAAGTGCTTTGCTGAACAGGGATTGATTAAAATACATGCTTTGGGGCCTTTAGTTAATTATGTGTCAGGGATTGCATAATTGGCACTATACTGAAGGCATCTAATGGCTTTCTTCTGATAAATCTGTACATGCACAGCGGTCCTGAACTGTAATTTAGCATGATAATGCCAACTTCATCAAAGCCTGTGGAAAAAGCAGAAAGACATTTGGATCTCTGAGTCCTCGTGAGCTGACTGAATTAGTGATTGCAGTCTCTGATCTGAGAAAAAGCAGCTTCAGTGTGTTTTTTCCCCTGAAACATCTTGCTTGAGTGGAACAAAGGAGCCACTGCACAGCTGGCAGATGCTGAGCTTCCCCAGGTAATAAGGTAAATTTTCAGGTGCTAGTCAGAGTCATGCTGGTAAACAGTGGCATAAGGTGAATTCACTGCATAACTTAGATTATACTGCCTTAAATAAGTTTTAAAGAGTAGTTCAGTACCTGCTGTGCAGGACACTCACTAAAGCCTGAGTATAGTAAAAGACATTAAACTACTTCTGCTTTGTATTTTCAGGGTCACGAGACAACTACTACACCACCAGCAGCTATAGAGCCTCACAAAATGTACATATTTAGTAAGAAACATTCTCTGAGACCCAGTTGTGCCTGTTTTCTTCCTTTCTTTATTGTAATACAAAGAGGAAAAGACAAACTCTTGTGCTATCAGAGCACAAGATGTTGATGCCCACATTGAATACAAGCAGAAAAAGGCAAGAGAGACCACTGAGGAAGGTGCAAGCTGTGATCCAAAGGTTGCACAGGTCAGCTCTCCAAATAAGAGTCCTGGAGGTAATTGCTGATTTGTCATTCCTAGCCACGGACAGGGCTTACAACTTCTCTTCCCTGCTGCTCTCTTTCTTCTCTCAGTTATTCTGTAGGGCAGCTCTAATGTCTATATACTGGTGTGATCCTTGCTGAAGAAGGACCAAAGACATGTAAGATGTTATGTTGGGAAGAAATGTGTTTTTCTTTGCGGTGGAGAAGGCATTGATGTGTATGTTTGAGTTTTCTCATGTGATTCTGGAGATAAGTATGGGCTGCATTGTGTAGTACAGGGAAATGAGCCTGTGCAATATTAACACCCATGTGGCCACGTTGGGTACAAGGTCCTGTCTACCTCTAAGAGTCTGCAAGAAGCAGACAGGTGAAGCAAGAAGTCATGGGATGTTTAAATTTGTCAAGAAATTCAGAATTTGACAAGAAAAGCTTTTGGACATCCACCATAAAAGTGGGAAACAGTTGCTCTGAAGGATAATTTGCTACCTCTATCAGCCAGCGCTTCACAGCTTGTGGGAAGGAGTGCCCTACCGGGCCTGAGGACCATCTGTGGATATTTGTCATGGGGTTCATCCCACAAGCCCATATTCAGGGCCTTATTAATGTTTTTTCCATTGAGGGAAGTGCTGATATCTTCAGATTTTTTTTTTTTTCTTTCCCCTATTCATTTGCAAGAAACATTCATAACCAAGTCCTGCTCCCCTAAAGGTTATTGAAGTATGCAGTAGTGGAGGGTTTTACTACAGCTTCTAATTCTGCAGTACTCTATTCACAATATGGTCTCTTTCCTCACTGAAGCTTATAGGAAAGATACTTGTCTTATTTTCAATAAATTTGAAGGCCATTAAGTAGTGAGGGATTAGGTTTACGTGGGGATCTCTGTCATCACAAAATGAGGAGAGTTTGTCTTGTGCATACCTAAGTGCTACAGTGAGACTATTTTTCTGTGAGAGCAGAGATCCAAAATTGACACACCACTCTAAATATGGCAGAAGGGATATCTCAGCAGGTCTTCCCCAGGGCAAGGGAGGACCCTACCTGCTAAGCTGTCAGAACTGAAGGGTCACCTGGAATGCACCAGGTTTGCCACAACATCTGTCTTCTGACATGTACAACTGTTGAAACACCCTTTCTTATGTTTCTTCAATGAATATTCCTTTTGGTCTTCCAGCTGCTTGCTGAGGCCTTCAGGAAGATCAGTGCTGTGCAAGGTGGCTCCTGTAGTTTTGAACTTCAGGGCTCTGTGCGTGAACAATGTAATACCATGGTCAGAGGTACTGAAAGTCTAGATCTGTAATGTGAGTGAAGGCCATGTATAATCCTCATTTACCACCAACAGTATTTCATATATTGGTATTGATGTTGAGAAATTTTAGGGATGTAGAAAGTTTTTTGGGTTTTTTTTTTTTGGGGTGGGGTGGGAAGGGGAGGAGAGGGATGATACCAAACCAAAAAACCTCATAACACCCTAAAAAAACCCCAACAACATCTTCTTAAAAATGAATATATTGCATTGCTAGAATTTACTTATAGCACCTCTAGCCAAGACTGACCACGAGTCACTGCTTGATGTGACCTTCCACTGTCACAACCTGAGAAGATCTGCCTGTAGGCCATTCATGGACAAAATCATCCTTGCATGCTCCTGCTTGCCTCTGAAGCAGGCAAAGCTGAGACTTCCTGAGTCATGGCCTAGGAGATATGAGAAGTTCTGGACATGTTCATTGCTGATTTAATAGGGTCGTAGTGTCCTCACGGCTGCTGCACACTATATGTTGTGCAATGGGAAGGGGCAGCACAGATCCACTCCACTGCCAAGGAGTGTCTACAGCTAAAATGCCACCCTGGTCAAAGGGCACTTTGAAACTGCTATGTAGGCTGTCAAATAGCCAAAGTCCATGTACAATCAAATATAGATCCCAAAGATGCGGAGAAGGATGCGTGACTAGAGGGCATTTCCATATGTGGATTGGCTCAGCTTGCCAGCGACAAACTGGTGTGAAAATAGTGGTAGGAGGCCTGTAGAGAGGGCAGATGGCAAAGCTCTGGTTATGACTTTGTGTACTAAAGGAAGAAACTTGTGCATGAGACAAAATGTTTGCCAAATGCTCTCATATTTATTATATTTCTGAGCATTTGAGACAGTGAATGTATGCTTTTCTTCTCTTTCTTTATTATAGATTCTGTTGTTTAGATGAAAGTAATTTTCTGTTGGCCTCTCCAGCACTATTCTTGCAGTGCATTAGTACAGTGCATAAAAGGAGATTAAATAGCTTTCCTTTGTTTATGGACATGCTGCTGAAATAAATATTTTAATATCATTAAGTGGTTGCTTGTCTTCATGAGTGTGCTAAATATCATGCAAAACTGAAATAAATGTTATATTGGGGAACGCCAGGGGGCAGTAAGAAAAATAGTCTTTAAACCAGGAGCAGAACAGTAATTTATGTTTTTATTTAATTCTATTTCCCAGGAAATTATCCAGTTTTATAGTATAAAATGAGTGATCTTGTCCAAAGGGGAGATATATTTTACTAACTGTTGTATAACATTAAATCAGGACTTACTGTTTCTTGAACAAGGTGGAACAGATGTTACAAGGGCATAAAAGAAAACAAAGTGTCTTTGACAGTCCCCTGAAGTTAAGCAAATGGCAAGCAATGTTAAATGGAAAGTAGGAAATGGGATGTAACTTTCAAGTAGGCTTTCTTCAGGGGGGAAAAAAAGCCCTCAGCTCTTTCAGGAGGTTTGGGAAGAGTGAAAACTGTGCTTGTCTTAACCAGAAGCATTTGTTATGCAAGGCAAATGATAAAGTAGCTGCAGATGCAGTCAGTGATCTCATCTTCTCCTTGCTTGTCCGAGCTGGTGCCTTCTTCCATAACTTTAAGCAGCACGCAGCCATTTCAGGTAAGGTTTCTTTGCATGAAACTTTGGGAGTCCCTTTATAGTCAGTAGAATTTCAGTACTCAATAGCAGACACTGGTTCACTGTTAGAAAGTATCTATAGAAAGCCAGAGAGATTGAGTTCTTAAGGTCCTTTCAAGGGAAGGAAAGGGATTTGGGGCTCATAGTTAAGCTGCAGCAAGTTCCAGTGGGTCCTGCAGCTGTGGCATGGTTGGAAAGTTTTTGGGCTGTGCTGTTCAGTGTGCCATGTCCCATACTTTGCTGATGAGCTTTATTGTCCAGGAGTGAGTTCTGCTTGAGGGAGTGGGAACAGCATGAAGGTGAGTGGGCAGGGCACAGGGATGCCCGCAAAGCCATCCAGGCCCTTTGTTTGAAGAAGTATCACATCTATCAGTAGCAGCACACAAGATGAATATAGACAATCACAAAACTTCTGAGAATTGGCAGCAATGAGGATGAAACAGTTGTGAATTATTAACTTCTTACTATCAGATAAAGAGAGGCACAGTGCAACTCATCCTTTGCACTGCTTATTCCCTGCTATATCTGACTTACATCCACCTCAGATTACAGAATCCGCCATAAAAATTAAATTGTATTACTAAGAACATTTCAAGGGCAAAGACAAAAGGATGCTCTCACTTCTGCAGTTGCTGGTGCGTTGCAAAGAGTGAAAATTCATCCTCTGGCTGTGTATCCCCAGTAGACTATCACTAAAATTGCCCCTCCTCAACTACCTCGATGCTGATCCTCTGTTCTTGCCAGCCAGATGTGTTGCTTTTGCCCAGCTCTGCCATGAGAGGCGATTTAAGTGCTATTGAATGGATTCATCCCTGAGCTGCACGCATCTAGAGGTACCAGAGAGCAATCACTCACGCCTCCCTCTTCCCTGCATCCCAGCTAGCTGCTGTGTTTGTCAGAAGGTGAGTTGAATCAATGAATGACATAAGATCCTTTTATTTTCAGCTGAATTTTCATGTGTCAATATATCCTGATGTAGCCTGAAAGAATGGCTTGAACTGCTACTGCCCAGCCTGGCACTGAAATGCCCACACAGACAGTGTAACCCAGCGTTGGCTTATGAGACATGATATTGAGTGTGCATGACTTGACTCTCTGCTGCCTCCTATGCACTGTCTTCTCCTTCATTGCTGTTACCAAAAAGCAGAGTTGGGGATTGTTCTTGCAGCAGTTTTCAGGCTGGTAACAGCCGGTTGACAAATGGTGATAGGTAACACAGAACTCATTTGTGTTCTGCTTTGCTCAGCTCTGCTATCAACTATCAGTTGGTTCTGGTTTCATTATTACTAGGCTGCTACAGAGACCTTAGCATGAGGTGCAATGTAAATTAAAGAGGTGTAGCCAATAATTCACTGCCTTTCTCACTTTTAATTTGGCTTTGGGAGCATATAACTTTCTAATACAACACTTCATGCCTGGCCAAATACTAAATTTAGATATTCATTGTCCCCTGTTTACCATTCTCATGTGGAGATAAATATTGCTCGTTGAGTCACTGTTATTACCTTAGAAATAGCTCAGCTGCCCAGAATACTTACTCCTTAATTGAAATGGCCAAAAGGTGTGTCAAGCACAGAAAGCTGAAGAGCTAGCAGAGGTGATGCCATGCCCTTTCCTTGTATACAACTTGATTAATTCTTATTGTTTACTGCCTGGAGGGAAATGCTGTGCATCGCTTCTAGGTAGATATTGTAGGGCATTTTAATACTAGAAGATATAACATTGCATTTATTATCACATTCTTAGCTATTGCAGTTTGTTTTTCCTGCTAGGCAGAGATCACTGTGTAGTTTATCTCATATGGACATTGATAATGGGGAAATGGTTTCTCCAGTATAGGAACTTTTTGTGGGAATCTGAACCAAAGAGCTTCTCCTCATCACTGTTCCCTTGCTGACTCTAATAAGCAAACAGCAGGGGCTGACCACAGCCTGTGCACAAGAGCTTGTCATCTGCCAAGTTACAGGGAAGCGTGGAGGCAAAGAGAGGCTTTAGCTATGGGTATAATGTAACCAGTGCATGGGGGTTTTATAGGACAGACGGGATGTTATGTGTATGATGTTGCCTTCTGGATATCTTCATCCACAAACGCATAGAGAGATGTCCATAGCCAATGCTTTGTGAATAACAATGCAACATGTAATTAGTGAGTAAATAATAGATTGGCCCACGAAGCTAATAGTTATGGCTGTGGTTTACAGTGAGCAGCCACTACCCATCTTCCCGAATCACACTGGTTGATTTATATCTTGTTCTTCTGCATCCTTAGGTACAGTGCCAACTTCTCTTCCACTCAGTACACTGCTCACAAAGAACTCATATACCCCATCACCAGGGCTGTGTTTCGGTTGTCTCCATGGTCTTCCTTCAACATTTTTGCCTGCTTCTGCATCCCACATTAGCTGCCAGATATGCATTCCTCCAGCAAAAAACATGCAACTTCTCTCCATCTATATTCACAGGGTTTGCTTCCTGACTGCCTGGTCACAGCTTGGGACTCCTGGCTCCTATCACATCATGGCCTACATGTAAGCTGTGCACTAATTAATCTGTAGGGCGGATGGTCACTTACTCATTGGCTTTGGTGAATTTTGTCCAGTTTCCTGTGTGTGGGGTTTTTTTTTTTCTTTCACTTTTTTTCATTGTCTTTGGCATAAGGATTATCTCTGTTCTGTGTTTTCACAGAGACAACTGCAAGGGAGGTTTGTTTCTTGACAGAGGCGCTGGGAGCTCCTGCATGTGAGTGACCTCTGAATGGTCCTCCTGGTGCCAGTGTAGGTGTCAAAGCCCCAAGCTGATGTAAATGCATAGCTTAGGCTGCGACTGTATCCCTGCCATTTCTTTTCTTAGCTGCTAATGTGCAGAAACAATGCTGCAAAGATGATATGGTGCTAAGGTGTGGGCTCAGTTTTGCAACGGTTTGTACTACTAAGAGCTGTTCAGAAACTGGAAAGTGAATTTTGTTTGCCTCTGCTTGCTCATTCAGTTGGCAGGTGTAGGGCAGACACAGGCCACTTGTTTGCTTCCTAGTTTCTATGCGAGAGCATGGTGACATCTGTTCTGCTTGACATTGTCTGTGCTGTGCACAGGATGCTGAAACATGGATTTTATGGCTGCTACCTCTTTGGGAACTCCAAGAAAATTAGATATTTCTCGCAAGGTTCTTCCAGGGGAAAAAAAAATAAATAACTGTACAAGGCTGGAGTGATGCCATTCTTTTCCCTTAAGATGAGGAAGCAGATTTGTTTGCTTTTGGCCCTCCACCTCTGCTGTGCATATATTTTGTCACATACCCAGGCTGATGGTTATCACTGACAAAGAGGGAACAGGCTGATTTCCATAGTACTTTGGGCACTGTTTATGCCAGTGCATATGTACCAGTTTTAGCACCAAATAAAAGCAGCACATGGAGATATTTAGACTTATACAAGCATTACGGAACAGTGAGAATGACTCTGCATACACCTGTGCTACCACATATATGCCTGTTAGGAGTTAAATTTGACTACAACTTGCTATGTCTGCATTGGAAAAGACAACTCGGAGAAGCTGATGCTGAGCCCCGCTTCAGCTACATACTATGATGGATTTTATTTTGGACCAAATTTAACCTGGTGCTCTGGAGCGAGCATTTCCACCTTACACATAGCTTGAAGCTGTCCAAAGGGCTGGTCCTTGGATTGGATCCCTGCACCCTGTTTGGGAGTGGGATTTGGAGTGCATTTGGTAAACGCCTGGGAAAGAGCTTCTGCTGTGTTTTCTTCCAGAGGAAATTTAGTTTGCCAGCACTATACTGCAGACCAGACTAATGCATTGGAAGTCAGGATAATTTGGGGATTCACTTCCAAACCTCCCTGTTGCTTTGAACCAAAACCCACTCTAATGCAGACATAACCATCACCAATTAGACATGACTGGGAGTTTTTTCATGTGTGCTCTGTCCACATTAACTAGAACAAATCCAACTGCTCTTGCCCTCTCTGTGTTTTGGCTGCAAATGGGGAAAAAAAAGGATTAAAAAATGTTGTTGAGATGGCAGATAGGAATTGGACTGGAGGTGAGTTATAAATCTTGTATTTGTGACTGCACTGGGTGAGCCGTGGTCTTGAGCTGAGGCATCTTGAAGCTGTATGGGATTCATTAGTTGCAGCCCATGAAGGCATGGGCAGATTTGCCAGGGGTCTGGCCCAAGTACCAGGACTGAAAAACCATCACTGACCTCTTCAGCTTGAGATGGCTGAACCACACTCAGACCTGTATTTTTGGTTAGATTTTGTGATTTTTCGCTCTTTCTCTTTTTTTCCCCCTCCCTTTTATATTGATTTAAGCTTTTCACCTAAGGTTTGAAATTATCTTAAGAGAACACTTAGAATGAGCACAATTTTCCAGCATGAAGTCATTATTAAACATTTTTGATCAGCCCTGTTGATTGTTGAATTCTTAAAGATTTCCTCCTGGCATGGTAATTCAGACTTTAAGAAGGAATGTTCTTATGAAAAAACTCAGTGGCTGGTCATAAAAAAAATGCAAACAGATGTGGTTAGCAATGAAATCACACCATGATGTCTTTTAATTCCATATTAATACATAATTGAGTAATAAAGTAGCGGCCTAATGTTTTGCATGCTCTAGTTTTACATATCCATAATTTAGCCTGGAAAGTTACCTGGCTTTCTTAATCTCATCACAGCATAAAATTGGAATTTCATTATTATAATGAAATTGTATTTCTGCTACACTTTGTGTCTGAGTCTGCCAGACAGCAGTGAAAACCTTCAGGACAATTTACTAGAAGCTAGAAGTGTTGTTTATCTTTCAGCATAAGACCCAAATAGACAAAATGACATTTTCCAGTAATGTGGATAATATACAAAAGCGAGCTCTATTTAAAAAGAAAGGGGGAGGGAGCTTTATTTATAATTAAGAATAGGATAATCACTAAGCCTATAAAGCCAGCATCCAGAGTTGATACTGAGATATTTATGCCACAAGTGTTCTGTTTTGTTTTGTTTTTTTTTTCTTACGAATCTGCAATCTTTCAAGAAACATACAAAGCCCTGGAATCTCTATAGGATAATCACTTACCAACCTATTTTGAATACAACCGAAACATATTTCATTTACAGCAATCTTGTGACAAAGCTTCTCTGTCACCTGTAGATTCAGTTCCCCTGGGCTCACTTGTATATCTAAACATTTCTTACAGAACAATCTTCCTGGCTTTAATGATATACTATATATATATATATATAAAAAAATATATATAATTGTGCCTATTCCTGTAAGTCATGAGCATTTTCATAGGACAGAAACGGTACACGTGATTTATTTGAAAGTGGTGTTAACACAGCGACTGCTGTAGCTTCAAGTGCTCTGCAGACAGATTACTTTTGGCTTTGGCAGGAAAATTAAATTAAACCCACAAAATGAAGACCATCAGATAATTCTGGGGCATTTTTGTTATCCCTAAGCTAAGCTTTTCAGAGATGCCTTAGCTAGGTATAACGTTTCTAAACTCTGGAAGATTTTACCCATTTTCAACAGCACATTAAGGAAAAAATAGAGCAAATGTTAATTTGTGGATATAGAAAACCATGAATGTTGCATTTAAAAGCAGAGCCAGATTTGATTTTTTTAACAGAAACTGATGTTATCTGAAAAGCCTTGCTGACAAATTAGATTTTCTTTTGAAAATTCTCATTCAGCAAAGACATGTTGCCAGAGGCAAAGGCTTTGTGAAGCTCCTTGGGCTCCGTGTACAGCACTGGAGGATGGAGCCTCGTCTGATGTATCCTCTGAAATGCAGCCTGCGACCTCTTGGGACAAACTGGCTTCTTGCCACCAGCTCACAGCCTTGGGGAATAGGTCAAAGCTAGGTCGGAAACATGGAAAACTGGAGAAATGGGCCTCATTTTACACAGTTTCCCAGGTAAAGAGCATTTCCTTTGGAGTATCACGTGTTTTTTACCTCAGATGTGTATTTCTACTGCCTTCAAATGTACTATCAGTCACCACAAGCCTCAATTTATTGGTGAAAATGCTGCAGGTTATCACTTTTCATACATTTCAGTACATTTTGTTTTCGTAAACCTACTTATAAAAATCCATACTTATTCCACTGACAATTTTAATAGCAGTTTAGCCTTAGCAGAATCCGTATTCAGCAAGCTGCTGCAGTTGCCCAAATCCATTTACAGAGAAAAATATTCTTCCTGTTGCTGCATTAGAGATAGGAAAGGATGTATTAAATCCCACGTTGTAGAAAAGTTGAGAAAACCTATGTCAAAGATTCTGAAGTTTGTGTGTACTCACTGTACCAAGTCACCAGGTACAAGGTATTTCTAATAAAAGTTTAGATACAACCTTTCATTAAGGTTTGGCCCATCAGTGCTTGGGATAACCTTAACAGTCAACACTTCCCCCCCTCCCCTGAGAAAATGATTCAGGGTGATATCATCTTATTTGTGACGAAATTGGGTATCTAAGAGCCAACTTATATCACTGAGTGAAATTCTTTTCCAAATTTTCTTTTTTGCTCTGAGGTGTTTTTAGATAAGCTACACTTCTGACTAAAGAATTTGTTCTAGTTTTTTGAATATTTTATTATTATTATAACTTGCTCTTCAGTGAATCCTTTATGACATACACTGGAGAACATCCTAGATAAGACTATTCTACTTGTAAGACAGCCCCTTGAGATTTTTAGCATGCAATTTTAGCACATAATTGGTATGCACTCACCAAAAGCATCTTTCCACTATCTTCATCTTTGCCACTGTGAATAAAAGGTAACCTTCACCTTGTCTCTAAAGAAAGTGATCCTTTTCAATATACATGTAATTATCTACCTAGGTGTGCCTCAATGTTTCACCGTGCTGAAGGCTGACAAATGGATTTCCTGTAATTTTGAAATTCCCTTGGCAGATGATGAGTGACTGAAAACTTATGTTACATAAGCTTCCTGATCAAAGGATGACTTTCTGATCATGCTGTGCTGTGTTACACCGTATGGGAGTGAAGCACCTGGCTGGCAGCAAATATTTATTCTTGTTTTCCTGTGAATAGTAGACATATTAAAATTAGCAGCTCCAAATGAGGTTGCATTTTAAAAATCCTAGCCATTTATTTGATTGCTGTAACCCTTTTACATCTGCAACTGTTCTAAATTAAGTTTCACTGCTGCCTGGCAGATAATCAGACAATGAATTTTTTCTCTTTGAAGCACAAAGAAACAAGCAGTTTTTGGAGACATTTTTTGTGTATTTACGATTTCAAGTATTAGTGACTGCAGAATAAAAATAGACTATTTTCAATTATTTCATATGTTGTTTGTTCAGATGGAAACGGTGTGTGTATATATATATGTATAATGTATATGGAGGAAAAGCTGATATACTCTAGGCCATGCACAAAGCTACTGAGATGCAACCTGTTATCTCTAAGTTTTGTCTTCCAGGTTTCACATGTACCTTTGCAGTTACTCTTCAGGTATCCATGTGACTTACTGTGGGTTATGTTACAGGACACTTCCATCCCTTCTGTAACTTTATTATTTTCTATTTCCTCCAAGGTTCATAACAACAGTGTATCAAGAGTTTTGCTCGTAAAAACTATAGAAATGTGTTATGATCCGCTCCATTTGCATGCTGCCTTCTGACGATCCACCATGAGCAACTAAGAAACTCTGCCTGCATAAACTGCAAGAAGCCTTAAGGCAATTATTGCTTTCCTCAGTGGTCCATGGAAAATCATATCTCTGCTCATTTAAGAAAATGCAAAGCTTTTTCTTTTTTCAGGGCTTATGTCTTGCCTTGCTGATGGGATGTTAATATCTCTGTCACTGCATTGGTCATAAGCCCTTTGAGGCTCTAATGCAATCAACTGTAAACACATAAATAATCCACTGATTTGGGTTTAGCTCAAGTTCACTTAGTCTGCCAGTGTGCCCTCTACGTTGGTTCATAGGTTCCCAGACACTGTGTAAAAGTACAGTCGGTACTCACCATGAGCAATCAGTCCATGGTTGAAATAATTTCCGGAAAGTAAAAGAGCATGTGCATATGGTAATCTTTATGCACTAATCTTTTTTTTCTGGCCAGGCTGGGGCTATTCTAAGAAATCATTTCACGGTTGTTGGTTTTTTTTCTTTCTTTCTTTTCTATGTGAGTAGTTGTTGAAATTTCATGAGTCTGAAATTTCTAGTGAAGCTTATGATCCATTGTTATTAAAAGGGTAGCATGAATGTATGATTTTTCTAGGATCAAAAGTAGTGGATACAGAAACGTAGAATGGTTTGGGTTGGAAGGGACCTTGAACATCATAAAGCTCCAACCCCCCTGCCATGGGCGGTGACACTTCTCACTAGACCAGGTTGCACAAGGCCCCATCCAACCTGGCCTTGAATATTTCCAGGGATGGAGACAACAAGACATTAGCCAAGTGGGATGCTTCTAATCATTAGACCTCTGTGAAGATGCAGACAGTCATAGAATTAATGTAGTGTTCAGCATTTACAAGGAGATATCAATTAAAGATGCTGAGAAATGAAACAAGGGATTAAACAAACGTTTATTTCAAGAACACAGGTGCAGGTTACAAAATCCAACCTACAGTCTCATCAGCAAGTCAAGCCTTACCATGTGGTAGCTAGAAAAATGGAGATAAAGAAAGGTTAGAAAGATGTAGTGTGCAAGTTGTTTGTAGTATTTGTGAGCCTCTCTGATTCCAGTTAACTTAGAGCAATGAAAGGACAGAGAACTTCTGTGCTCATCTCCTGGGGCCTCTTGCTGTGGTTTTCTGCATACAATGTTTGCATGCAGTAATGGATAAAGGACAGTCAATGACAGCTGAAGAAATGGGCAGCCTGGGGCTCTCTGCCTTGTGTTCAGCAATGGTAGTCTCTGCCTAGTGTATAAGAAGTTGGAAGAGACTTGGACATGGTTTATTGACACTAATGCCTTATTATTCTCTTTTGGAAACCTTATATGGGAATCACTGTTTTTCCTGCTTGATTTTACGGGGGACTTAAATAAGTAGGACCCCATGACAGATTTTGACAGTAAGAGAATGCTGGTAAACGGAAAACTTTTGCGAAGTCAGTGTCAGTGAATGCCATCACCAACATTCCTGTGCCAAAAGGAATGAACCTGACACTAATCACTCTGTTCCTGCATGTGTGATGTGCAGATGTTGACAAAAAAATGAGGACAGGCTCCTGACAGCGGGAGTGTGGTGGTGGGCATGACAGCTATGCTGCTGATGTTTAGGTAGTTTGTTTAGGTAGGTCATAGGTAGGATGCAAAGCTGCCTGGGAGACTATGATGTACAGCTGTCTCCATTTTTGACAAATCAGTGAATGCAGGTGCCTTAGTGATGCAGTGATGCACCAGGATTACAAATCAAAAGGCTGATGCCGAAAAGAGTGTAGTAGATCATTTCAAAGAAGATACGAAAGAAAAAGAGAATTACCTTAGTGTTTGAAGTATATACCAAGAGTCTTACAAGTGCTTTAACATATGTCTGATGTTATTTTTATCAGAAGAAAAATATTGGGTTATTTATGTCGCTTTAAAAAAGAAATATATTATGTACTTTCAGTTCCTTGTACATT
>JAVSBS010023719.1:22489-35386 GCA_033124195.1 Coracias cyanogaster | reverse complement strand
TTTTTTTTTTTTTTTTTTTGTGAGTAACAAGTAGTAAGATTTAAATGCAAACCTAAATTTATTGCTAGATTAAAGATTATCACTGTTCGGATTACCATACTGCTTCTGAGCTATCCTTCAGGGAAGGATATTGTACCTATACCACGTTTGTAGCCATAGATATATTCACAAAGCATTCTCAGTGTTTATATTAAGACATGAAGTTCTAGCAACAACAAGTTTTCCTGAGGTTGGGTCATTGGTGACTACCAGAGTTTTTTCTATTGCATGGCATTTGCTTACTGAGTGCAGAAGTATTTACTTGGAGGAAATCACATTTTCAGAAGTCTTAAAGGGGAAGTTATACCCTTATTTTCTTTTTAGTTTAGGTTGTCAATTCAATGTAGAATTTTCCAATTCTACAGAAATTGACAACATTGTAGAAAACTAACTTTTAAATCTTTTTGTTCCAGTCACCTGCTGTTGGAGTATGGGGTACGTAGTCCCCTTTCCTACATCCCAGCCTCTGACCTAGCTGTACTCATTGTTAGCTTGGGCAGCAAGCGCCGGGTTTTCAAGCTGCACATGTGGTACATGGACAACTATCTCTTGGGAGCTAACCAGAACCTACATTGCTGTAAGCAAGTGAATAACACCTTAATGTGTTTATTGGATATATGTCAAGTGTTGAGTGGCCTCAAGTATAACCTTACTGGTTTTCAAAGGAATACTGGGGCCATTTACACAAGGCAGATTGTAAATGTGTTGGAAATACCATGAAGCAACTTATCTCATTTATTTATTTATTTATTTTTCTTTTTTTTTCAGCATTACTGGACTCCCAGATTTTGAAGGGCTATTTCTGTCTTGGTGAAGTTCGTGGGAGTTTTGTTATTGATTCCCCCAGAGGGAGGGTTGAATTGTGCAGCTTTGGTTCTGTGGCTTCATTTTCCCTGTACCGGTGGAGGGATGATGTGGATGAGAGCAGAGTGGGTGGCTTGAAGGTGCTAATTAAGACATTGATCTTAGTTTTAGGTCAAAAATGACCACACTCCAAGTATCTAATGAGAAATCTTTACCTGAGGCCGAGCTGTTAGGCCAGAGTTTAACAGGCCATCTTCATTGAGGAAAATATGCGACACTTCATAAAGCACATTCCCCGTGCCAACAGAAATGAACATGACGCTAACCACCCTATTCCTGTATGTCCTGTTGAACTGCATTGAAGTCCCATGGAGTTAAATGGGACTAAAGTAAATAACTGAAATTTCTGCAGAGTGGGAGCCACTTTATAGCATTTTTTCACCCTGCCCAAAGCATTTGGTTGCTATGAAAACATATTGTTTTTAGTGTGTTGTACTAGCAGGTACAAGAAACTTTCATCTTGTGCTTGTTCTGATAGCAGCTTTTCCCCAGCATACTCCAGATGTGTGTGGGAATCCCTCTTTAATTTGGCAAGAGTAAATAGCTGCAGAGTTATTTTAAATGTTTTAAGATCAGTTGTTATTAGGGATTTTCTCCAGTCTCCTTAGGATTTCTGTTTAGTTCTCTTATCACTGAAAGAACAATGGTCTTTTGCCTTTAGATGGAGAACAGAAAGTTTAGGATAGAAATAATTAAGTGTTCTTTTTAAATTTTATTTTTAGCTATTTTTTTAACCTTAGTTGTTGTTACAGTGGATGCTTTCCATGGCGCTGATAAAATGAAAGATCAGCCATAGATCATACAATATTATGATGTAATTGATAACAAATTAAATACAACTTCATTTGTTTTTATTCCAAGTCAAGTTTAAATTAAATGTGGCATTCATCATGAGATGATTTTGATATTTAATATCCTGTTATCTATTATGTTCTCTAGTGGAACAATAAATACTAAAGTAGGTGTTCCTAGATAGTAACTCTCTTTGGAATATGGTTCATATGACTGTACAATGCTTTAGCTTTTAGATCATAATAGCATTTAATATGTCTCTGTGTTAACACAATATTTTAAGATGACTGGATCCACCCTTAGGGAAAAGACAGATGCAGATCTCCACGTGAAATCGATTATCACTCCTACTTTACTTAGTTTTCCCTATTTTTTTGTCCGAGAAGATATTGAAATCACTATGCACCTGCTAAATGAACTGCAGAAAAGATGTAATTTAAGTGAGTCACAGTAATGCAAAAATAGCATAGTTGTGGTATAAATCACAATATAGTTAAATTTAAACAGGAAAACAATGTCACATCTTCATACCTCCACCTCTTGGTTCTCTCTATGTACACAAGAGCTGGAGTAATTACTTTCAAACTGGAAACACTAGATGTGCAAGATTGGAGTGTATATTGGGTGTCCTGTCTACACCAGGTTTGACTGGAGAACAGTGGGAGCTCTGTTAGCACCATCCAATTTGCTGCAGTTACAGCTGGGGATACAGGGAAGGAATAGCTCCAAGGAAAGGAAGTCAGTCACTTTCTGGCCACTCACAAGGCTGAGAAGATCAGTAAGATTGTAATCTACAATGGGACCATCCCTGCAAGAGGTAATCTGAAGGCAAAACATCTGTCTTCAGGATTGGTAGGGCTAGGTGGCTAGAAGGGTCTTGAGGACAAGATAAAATTCAACATGCAGTAGAGTAACAAATGGTTACCCTTTAACTTACGTCTCTTCAAAGCTTACTTAATCTAATTCTTATGGGGTGCAAATTATCATGCATTCCTTTTTCCTTGTGGGATTTGGTTATTTTTGGACTCCAAATTCCAGGCAAAGTCAAACTACCTTGGGGAGAGCACAACAGTGTCCTTAGCCTAAGAGACATGCTGTGCTATGGGAAAAGACTTGGCTATGTAACTGTGAGGTTACACAGGCTTGGTGTACCTAGGACTCAGTGGAACCCGAGACACACTGACCCACATAAACCTCTCCTGGGAGTCACTTCTGAGGTATTTTAACTCATAGAATTATGGATGACATTTTGTTGGTCATGTATATTCTGATGAGGCAAACCTTTTCTTAAAGCATAAGTGGGAAAGCTATACTAGCTTGTGTCTGATCCTATTAAAAATCTTCTACTTGTTACAGTTCTCCATTGCCTGCAAACTTCAAAGTCAGGCTGACTTCAAAGACAGAGCGGATCTGAAGAAGTATATGACCAGGACCCAGCTTCACAAAGAAAATGCATGTGACTGGCTTGTGCTATAATCTTTCCTCAAGGTTCCTCATGCAGTTCTTCCAGGGATGGTACAAAAAAGGTATCAGATACTGAACTCTGAAGGCAAGATTAGTAACAGAGGTCAGGAGTTACATCGTGCTGGGTACAATCTGGGAAGTACATTCAGCAGCATCAGGTATTCCCCTACCTTGGACACAGCTAAAGCTGAGGTTAATGACCACTTGTGTTTTAACAACTGGTGAGACAGTTCATCAGGTGTGTTGTCTTAAATGATTTCCCTCTACTCAGCTGTTTTGAGTACAGTGTAGGAGCATGTTTTAGGCTCCATTCATGATTACTACAGTGTTTTCAATAGACAAATGTGGTAAATAATATATAATGGCAATATTTGAGAAATATGCTGCACCTACTGCTGCTAAGTGGGGCATGCCAAATTGCTTCACTTTCTGTATAGTCTGATATGTTTGATCACATTTTCTTCTTAAGTGTCCAGTTTGTTTTGCCATTGAATAGAATATGAAAGTACGAAGGTTTTATAAGGGTTTGCTTTAGATTTGCTTTGGGCATTTTGGATGCAACACCAACAAAAACAAAGATTGGTCAATCCAAGACAGGTTTTGAGGATGGTGTTACTTCTGGGTTTAGCCTAGTGTTAACCCACTCCTCTTTTGTTGAAGGAGAAGGACGGAACTAAGCTCTTGCCAATCCAGTTAAACCTCTTTAGTACGAAGGGTTTTGTCTGTGAGCATTCTATCACGACAGCTTCTTTAGTTAGCTAAAAAGAACTTGTGGGATACCTTGTTTATCGTAGGCATCCACATGGTTGTTCCCCTGAGTGTACGTATCCTCTTCTCTTGCCTGTAACACCACAGTAAGCAAATGGCTAGTGTTACATCTCCTGCCCAGACTTTCACGAGAAAGTGAATATGCTTGGATCTTTGCTTCCATTGTGATTAAATGTAGGTAGCCTGATCTTGAACTCTTGTCACATTTTGATTACTGAGCGTATTAAATTCTGATCTTGTGATGCAGCAAGAAGGAGTAATAGTACCAACAAGTGAGTTTCTGTCAAAATATGTAAAGCATAGCTTATGAAGTCATATATTTGACTCTGAAGCCTTAAAGGTTTAAAGAAATATAAGCATATCTTCTGTTTATGATCAGTGGACAAAGCCTCAATTCCAGTTACACACATGTGGATCCAAAATAACTTTTCTTAAAACAATAAATCATGGCTTGGCTTTGCTGAAGTAATCCCAAATTTATCAGGGTGAAGTAAAGAACAGCAGCTCACCTAATGAAGGTGTCTGAAGGACTGAAGTAAACAGTTGCTGGGACTTTGCTTGAGCAAATGAAGAGTTTAACTGAAAAGCTAAGCACAAACCAAGACATGTAGTTACAGAGGATGAGTTGTTATTATTCATCTTTCCTCACTTTATTTCAGTTTACTTATAACCAGGGAAGGAGGGGGAATTAAATGTTTTTGGAGAAAATAGAAATGTTCCTGCTGAAGCTTTTGGTTCCACAAAAATGATTATTCTCCACTGGAACTAACATTTTCACTGACTGATCATTTCTGTGGTTGGCAGTTTATACTGCAGCTCTGTATATTTGCTTTCACTGTGAGCTCGGTGTATAATGTTGTGGTCCTGTTTCCTCACTGAGTATCTGTGAGTGTGTCAACACTGACTTTAATCCACTGTGCTAAATCAATGACCATCTTAAGCCCCTTTGTACTAAAGTTGAGGCCAATTTATTCTGAAACGAAGAAATCAATAGACAGTGGATGTCTTGGAGAAGAGAAAAAATGAAACTCGAGTTGTGAAAAAGCACTACAAGACATACATAAATATGATGGTGAAAATGGCCTTAGGCAAAATGGCTTCACCTGATTTGCTGCACCTTTCCTAGAGAACTGGTAATTGTGTGTTTGCCAGAGCAAGCAGAATTTTCTGATAGTTTTGCACCATTTATTATACTTAATGTGATATTTCTCAGGTCACTGTCTTTGCCAGTCTGTCTTTCCTCCTTTGCTCAGTGTGATGTGTTTTAGTAGCTCTTTATCATTTGCCTCCTATTCAGAGCCTGCACATTGTTCTGAGCCTGCCAACGTCTCCTCCTACCTCACAATTTTCTGTTTTTATCTTTCTTTTGCTTCTGGCATCCTTCTACCTTTCATGCGGTACTCCACACTTGAATCATTATCTTGTGTGCTAACTGCAATCCTTATCCTTCTTTAAATCTCATTTATTTTCTAAGACTCTAATAAAAATCCCCTAGGCTCTAACAAAACCTTTTGAAGCTGGCTGGTGCTTCTTGCACTGACAGCAGCAGTCTCTGGATGAGTCTAAGATGCTTTTCCTTAATATCTTAATTCAGTAAACTGCAAGATCTTGCTGGTGAATAGCCTTCATGTGTTCTAGCCTGCAAACTCTAAATATTAGAGTGAGTAAGAGTTAACTTGCTGGTGCTGAGCCTGCAAGCACTGAGAAAGAGCTGCAGAAGTGAGATCTGGGCAGCTTTAAATATACAACAATGTGCTCTATGACCAAGGGAACTGAAATCTTGGTTTTCTGCAACTTTATATTGTGTGGTTGGATTTTTCTCTATCAAATTAAGTGCAGGTTCTGACTGAAACTTTTCCTGAATTTGTAACAGCATTTGTAACAGTTGGCGTGCAGGGGGATTCTTTGATGTCCAACTCCATAATTGAACTCATGCTGAACTAATTTAAGTTTCTCTCCTCTGCATTGGAACCTCTTTTCCCAAAACTTCTAGGGACTAAATGCATTTAAGACTTCAGTTCCTCTTTTCAAATTTTCACTGAAACTGGCTGGGCAGTTCAGATGTTAAGAGGACACACAAAGGCGGTATAATTTCCTAACCATTTTTTGTCTCAAATCAACCTTAGAAAAATGGATGGAGCAGGACTCATGATCCAAATCTTCTGAAAACTGACAGCAGCTTCCTAGTTATGGAAATGGGGGGAGGATTGTCTACCAAATTCTCTCCTTGTCTTTTAGTGTAAAGTGTCATTAACACTCAACAGATACTCTCTGAATTACAAATATACTGTCAGTATCCACCATCCATGGGCATGCATTGAAACACATATTTTTGTGTCATAAAATGTAAAGAGCAAGGTTTATTCTTGTTTTACATATGATCTGTTTTGTTCTAAGCAAACAATGGGAAATAGAACTTCGTAGCAGTATTAAAATATCTACCCTTTTAATAGACTTATTTTTGAAATGTATTCCTTTAGAATTAGAAAACATGGACAAATGTAAAAAGCAAGAATGTAATTTGCTTTTTGGAAATTATTAGAGAGAAATCCAGATTCTTAAGCAGCCAGAGGGCTCCTGTATGCTTGCCTTTTGAAAGAGATTCTGCTGATGTGGGTAGTGTACACATCTGACTGTTATGGTCATTGGACAGCACAGAGGGGTTTGTTCACTTTGATTTAGGTACTTGTTCTGAATGGGGAAATCACAAAAGGGGGTTTGGCAGAGTTTGGGCACTGGAAGAGAGCTGGAAGGAGTGGGTTGCTATTGTGTGTAGGCAGGAAATAAAATTATGATGTCTATCCATCTAAGAATGCTGTCCATGCAAACAGAAAGGACTGGCTCCTCCACCCCCCCAGTTTTACACTCTCTGATGAACCTAGGTGATGACAGAGAGTTAAATTTGCCCCAGTTTTCCCCAAGACACTTTCTGTGTCTTGGACTTGAATGTTTTTGAAGCAGGCATCATCTTCCTGTGTAGAAATCCCAGGTGATGGCTAATGCCTGTCTGCCTTGTAGAAATGTCAAGTGAAAAAAAAAAGAAGACATGGTTCCTAATGTGAGGAACCACTTGGAAAAAAATTTTAGGAATGTTTTCTAAACACAGCATTATTTTCCTCTGCAGAAATGTGGAGAAAGGGAATGCCTGTAAAAGTATATTGGGATTTCGTCAAACCTGTGTTGCATTAAAACCCCCTGAATATATATAATATTTCCAAAACTTGTATTTTAGAAACATTTTTAATTGCAAGGGATGCCCAGTGCCTTTTAGTCATTTGTAAGCATCCTATAGTGGTTAATTATTCTCTCTTAAAAATCTGATTTTATTTCTTACTGGAGTTTGTTTCACTTCAGACATTGAACCATGTTATACCTTTGTCTGCTAACCTAAAGGTCCTGTTAAGCCAGAAAAATATCTTTGAGTAGGTATTTATAGATTAGTTCATCACTTAAGCCAAATTGAGCATTTTAAAATCTCTTGGTACAAAGCTGATTTTACAGACCTTGAATTATTTTCCTTTATCTTTTGTGAACCCTTTCCTGACCTCCGCACTCTGAAAACGATGATGACAAAAATGTAATGAGCTGATCTCCAGTCATGAAGTCTCCATGGTCTTGTGAACAGGCAGTCCTTTATTTCCATGGGATATTTCTATTTTAAGATTTCACAGTTCCACAGCCATCCCAGACAGAGTGACCTCACCTGAGTTATAGAGAGGACGTGTATATTTACTTTTTGCCTTAATAATTTAATGCTTTGACTCTTAAGCTTCATTGGTACTTTAAGATGAACTATAGCTTTTTTTCTTTTCACCCACTCTTCTTGCTTGTTTATCAGAAAGTTTCACAGAAATTAACTTTTTGAAGTAAGAAGCACATGCTTAGGGATAGAAAAGTCTCCCAAAAGATCTTACTTGCCACTCTTCGTTGCCAATGAAGTCCTAAAAGCCAATGAAATGGCAATCACAGGTGATTCAGAGGAAGATAGTAGGCAACTAAGCCACTTTCTCATGACTTCCTCATGTGTTCCTTATTCTGGTATTATCAAGCAGCAGAGTTAAAGCATATTTCCCACCCAACAAATATATGATTAAGTCATGGAACTTGTTGCAATATTAAAAAAGTGAAAACCAAGTGAGATGGGACAATTTCACACAGAATTGCTCCACTTTTGGCTATTAAACACAATGATCTATCTGCAACCCTCAATTCCAGTAATTGCTAGTCATCTTCTTGCTAGGAATATACATTATGTCTTCTTGTGAAGGAGATTTCTGCAGAGTTGTCAAAGCCAGCTCAGTGGGCATCAGTACTCTGAAGATAAGTTTCTGCAGCCCATGACTGCTTCCACTGTCAGCTTGTACCATCACTGCTGATGCAGAGAGAAGCATCCCTGCCAAAAGGTGGTGTGAGTTTCAGGGCTACAGGAGTGAAAGGATTTAAAATGAGATCACATGAGAAAAATAAGCTTGTAATTGACTGCAAGGCATTAGTTACTCAGCGTTGCTCGAGTATCAAAAACTGTCTGTGACCTCTGCTCTGTAGCAAGCAGTGTCTCTGCTGCTTCAGCCTATGCTGAGGATACACTGATTGTGGTGAAACAAGCTTCTCCAGAGAGAAGTAACCTGGGGTTTACTTCTGAGTTTGGTCCCATTAGTCTTCTGTTTTTCAAAAGTACTCCAGCACATCACACTCCGAGAAAGGATTTCAGTAATAGGAACAGAGTTCAGGGAGCTATCAAGTCTCTCCTCTCTCTGGGCAATAAGCAGACGTACTTTCTCATTATGGAGCTTTGTTGTTGGCACATTAATCTGAACCCAGGAAGAAAAGACCCACAAGTCCTAAGGGTGATATGGGATTTGCCAATGTTTAATGAAGGCAGCCAGATTGCTGCAATACAGCTGTGAAATAGGAATATTAAAGTCTACTCTAAACTCTATTTTACTATAATAATTCATAAAATATTGGCTCTTTGCTTTAAGAGACTGTGGCTGTATAGTGACTGCGCATTTCTGGAGGACATATATCTAAGTTGGGTACTAAGACTAACTTATCAAATTGAGAGGAAATGAGTGAAAGAGATTATTATTTTTTTTTAAGACCAAATGTGATTTTCTGGCTCCAGATTTTTGAGTAAAAATTGAAGATGAATCTTAAGGAAAGAAAAAATAGACTATAAATGTAATATCTTGCTAGAGCACTTTATGAACCCTCAGTGCAAACAATATTTCTTGTGGTAACTTTGAAGATGGAATTTGGGTGATATTTCAAGTGCTGGTGCATACAACAGTAGCCCTAGTATGTGACAAACATCTTTTTTTTTTTGAGAAAGCCTCCATGCCATCAGTATAAAGACCTACAACCTAGAACTCCTATTGTGCTTTGTTATCTTGTTGGTTATAAATCTGTGAGTGTTTTGTTGAGGGGAAGCAAAGAACAATAAAAAGATGGATTATAATATCTTTCATTTTAATTGGGTTCTTTGTTGCACTCACTGGACTCCAAGTTAAAGTGGACTCTAGAAATGCTGTTTGCAATGAAACCATGTCAAAGAGCCAGGTCTTTAATTCATGCAAGTAATGATGCTCTGCAGTGCAGCTTTGCAGAAGTCAGCAGAATTGCTTCAGATATCCCCAGCGGAGGGTCTGCTCCATCTGTTCGGTGTCAGAACAACTTAATGCTGGGTTGATATCATTCTTCCTGGGTTCAGTTTACTGTACAGTTGTTAAGAGTGACTTCATCCTGTTCACCTCTAGATAATCTAGCCACTTGCAGCTGAACCTAGCCAGCCTGTGCTCCTTTTAGTCAGTAGGTCAGGTAAATTAGACCCTAAAAGTGTTTGTTCCAGGGAGCTGGATGAAGTATGAAGTAGGGTTCTAACCTTTGTGAAAGGAGGCAGAATACAGGTATGTTAAATCCTTTGTAGATGGTTGTGAGCTTGTTTTGATCTTGATTTGCATCTGAAAGCTGTATACCCATATTAAGGTGAATGTTTCCTGTGTTTGAGCAGGCTATACACCTGGGATATACACGAGCTAGCCATAGTTGCTTGGATTTGAATTTGGAGCAAAAGGAGAGCAAGGATATCTGCCAGCACAGTACCTCTGAGGCTTCATCCTCTCTGTTGCCAAGCACATCCTATGCAAGGACCTGGCATGATTTACACGCACTAATACAGCAAGCTGTATGAGTGGCTTGAGCCAGCACTACCCAGCGTCCCGCTGAGCTGCACGAATCTGCAGCTATGTAGTGTGGGATATGAGAAAAGCTGCTGAAAAAAGTGCCTCCTGGCAGTTTTTACCCTGCATACCTCTGCTGTATTTCATGGGCAGCGTCTAGCACATCTCAGACATTTGAAGCAGGTCACAGAATCATTCTAGTTGGAAAAGTCCAACCACTAACCTAGCTCTACCCTATCCGCCACTGAACCCTGACCCCCGGCCCCACATCTTCGTGTTCTTTAAACATCACCAGGGATAGTGATTCAACCACCTCCCTGGACAGCCTGGTCCAGTGCCTGCAACCCTGTGTCTGAGGTGTCCAAGCAAGGGAAGAAAGATGTTTAATGCAGAGTGCATAGCTCCCAGGACTAATCTACTGATGAGGAGGCAGTACATAGCTAGATATCCTGCAAGTGCACTTATTTTCCCTGCATGTTTTCCTTTTCCTTGTTTTGCTGCTAAGAAACTCTATCTTAAGGAGGCTGCCTGTGTCTTCTGTTGCCATAGAACCTGCACCAGCCAGGCAGTGAAAATGGAGTTGGTCAGGATAGCAATTTTTGGCCTCTTGTGATCACTGCAGCCTAGTGAAAGCTAAAGAAGCCTGAAATTTGTGGTAAATGTGAGGGGAATATGAAGGAGGCCTGCCAGCCATCTTTTCAAATTTCCTTGTTATTTGTGCTATTTTATTTTGCTGCACCTCATAATCCAGTTCACAATAGCTGCCCAGTAAACAACCTCAAGTACAGCTTAGAGCTCTCAAGCAAGGGAAGGAGTACCAAGACTGACCTTGCATCATAACAAGGATGAGGGTGCTGTGCACCTTGTGATATTGTAGTGATGGGCACCATCAGTGTCCTTAAATTTGAGTTTACCCTCAGGAGCAGATCCTGGACGGCAGTTATTGCAGCCGGCTATACAGGGAATGGTAAGAGTGGCAAATACTCTGCTAGACAGATTTCTGCATAATTCACTCTTAATACCTTCTTTGTTTTGCCCAGCACAGCACAGAAAAAGTGTGAGGGAGAGGTGGCTGCCTCATAGGATCCTGTGTGTCCCTGACAGGGCAATGTGCTGGGACAGTGGTTGCACTGCTGAAGGAGCAATGGGAGGATGCATTTGTAGGGACAGGTGTCAGCAAATTGTAGCTGGTCCTGCCTATTCCCTGAGCCACTTCAAGTCCTGAAGTGCAGTGGTGCAGCTAACACAGCCTGTCCCCAATACAGACTGCTTTTCTGCAGTTATTTACTTGGAGAAAAAAAATTATCTTAAAAATCTTTAGATCTGTGTTCCAGAGGTAGAAATTATATTAATGCCCAAGTTAGTCTGCCTCAGGAACTGTGCAATAATCTAAATATGTCCAACATACAACAGCAAAATATGTGGTGAAAAAGAAAGACATTTTTTTTTCTGAGCGAAAACTCCAAGATACTGGTAATACTTAACCTTCTCTCCTTCCGTAAATATTTGTCCCCTGAGAATGCAGACAATGGTTTAAACACAACTATTCAGTCCTGCAGATCTCTAGAGACATCCTGCTGTTCTAAAATGGTGACTGTGAAGCAGGATGGCAATATGTCTTATTATAAAAATTCCCTGTAATACCATTTGGAAGTAAATTTATCATGCAAGAAGCATCTTGGAGCAGGATAGAGCCTTTCCCATTTTTCATTCTCCTCTGTGATAGTGTCTGTGTGGGAGGCAGCTGTTGGAAGGCCTGCAGGAACTTGAGAATTTGACTGAAAGCCATAAAGTTGCACAAATATATTCAAAAGCTTTGCGCAATTTCCACTGGAATCTAGACTGCAAGTTTATAATGAAACCAGAAAACTTTGTCAGCCTATTATCTTTTTAGATGTGAATGTTTTGAAACATCTAATTTGAACTATTAGAATATATCTGGAATAAGAAAGTGGAATAAATATTTCACTGGAATCAATCCCCATGCAAGAAATTAATTACAGGAAAGAATTCTCTGCAACAGCTATCTATACGTCTGTTTGTATCTAGGGCTTGCTGTTTGTTGGCATTCAGAGGTACTTTCAAACTGTTTTGCTCTATTGTGTTAATTGAGATGATGTTTTCATTAGTTTCTCTTCACATATTATTTTAATCTACATTTTTGAAGAAAGGGACTTTAGCAGATAATGGGACGTGGGCAGCACGATGGAGGCCACAGGGAGCTCATTACCCTTTTCTCAATTCATTGTAGTTTCATCAGTCATTAATTCCACTTTAAGCTTCCCTGTTGTTAGAATGTACATTGTGAGTGACTTTATTTTTCATATTCAACAACGTGCTACTTTCTGTACATAACACAAAGACAGAATGCAATTATTGGCAGAATTATAATACTTCAAAAGGTTTAAAGATGTGGAAGAAGGCTCCCTGAGGAGTGTGTGTTTGAGACGGCAACACAAATAACCTTGTGAGGCTGAAGAAAAAGGCAGAGAAGAAAAGGAACGGTGTTGCTTCCTCTCTCTTCTATCACAAAGTCATGGAGTGCGTTAGTTTGGAAAAGGCCTCTTTGGTCCAAGCTCTTTCTTAAACCAGGGCTAACTTTAGTGTTAGGTTATGTTGCTCAGGGCCTTTTCCAATTGGGTTGTTAATACCTAAAAGGAGGTTGTAGCGAGGCTAGTGCTGGTCTCTTCTTTCAAATTAGTAATGATAGGACAAGGGGAAATGGCCTCAAGTTGCATCAGGGGAGGTTTAGATTAGATATTAGGAAGAAATTCTTCACTGAGAGGGTAGT
>JAVSBS010023719.1:12327-22389 GCA_033124195.1 Coracias cyanogaster | reverse complement strand
GTCACCATCCCTGGAGGTGTTTAAAGAACGAATAGATGCGGTGTTTGAGGATATGGTGTAGTGGTTAGAGAGATGCTAGGAGAAAGGTTGGACTTGATGACCCTGGAGGTCCTTTCAAACAATAACGATTCTGTGATTCTGTGATATCTCCAAGGACAGAGATTCCCCAGCCTCTGAGGACACCGATTCTAGGCTTTGACTACTCTCATGGTGATAAGCTTTTACTTATATCTAAGGAATTTTCCTTGTGGCAGCTAGCATCTGTTACCCCTTGTCCTATTGCTGTTCACCTTGGAGAGAAGTTCTGTTGTGTCTTCTCTTTATAATCCCTCCATTAGGTAGTTAAAGGCAGTAATAAGATCCTCCCTTCTATATTCTCTCTTTTCCAGGCTGAACCAACCCAGCCTTTTCAGCCTCTCATGGTAGTTTATGCACTCCAGGCCCTGGAGCATCATGGTGGCCATCTGCTGTGCCCACTCCAGTATGTTTGTGTCCCTCTTGTATATGGGAGCCCCAAGTGAGACACAGTGCTCCATATGCTGTCTTACAAGTACCAAACAGAGAGGAAAAAAATCACTTCCATTGACTTGCTGTCTGTGCTTTTGCACATTATTTGGTTGTTTTGATTGGCTGCAGAGGTGCACTGCTCATATGCACTCAATTTGTCCACCAGAACCCCTGTGAGCAGCACCTGTGAAGCTGCTTTCCAGCTGGTTGGCCTCTAGCCTGTGCTACCGTGTGGGTTATTTCTTCCCATGAACAGGGCTTTGCATTTGCTGAACTCCGGGAAATTGCTACCAGCTCATTTCTCCAGTCAAAGTCCCCCCAAATGGCAGCCATCCGTTGTACTGACTTCTCTCCCATGTGTGAAATTGCTGATTGGAGTCCATGCTTTTGCCCAAATTATTAATATCAATGTTAAACAGTATCAGCCCTAGTGTCAATGCCTCAGCAATGCTATAAGGAACGGGCCTCCAGTTGTACTTTTAACCTCTTACTGCTACTCCTTCTGCCTAAGAATTTGGATAGTCATCCACTCACCTTTTGCACAACCCTCCTAGCAATGTGTCTATGGGGACATCATGGGACACCTTGCCAAAATCTTTGCTAAGTCAACATCCACTTCTCTTTTCTTGTTCTCTTATTGTAGAATGCAATCACATTTGTCAGGTATGATTTGCTCCTGGAAGATCTGTGCTGTCTGATCCCAAACACCCCCGTGTTCTACACTGGACTGGAACCTGCTTCAAGGAGGATACGGTCCAAGTCCTTTCCAGGACTAGAGTAAGGCTACCCTGTCATTTCCCAAGCTCCTCTTTCTTGCTGTCCTTGAAGATGCATATGTTTGCCTTCTTCAATTCATCAGAAGCCTTCCCAGTCACCATGACTTTTCAAAGACTTAGAAAGAATATTCTTAATGACATCAACCAGCACCCTTGGATACATCCTCACTGGTCTCATATACTTCATACAGGCTTACATAGTCCATTGAGGATCTTCTACCACGAGTAGTACTTCACTGTCCTTGACTCTGTCCTAAGCACAGGAATGGGGGAGGACTGAGAGAAGACCTTTCCAGTAAAGACTAAGGCGTTGAAAGCACCAAATACCTCAGACATTTTGATGTGGAGTATCAATGTCCGCATCCATATAAATTTACATGTATGTGCTCATCTCCCTGTCTCCTTCTAACCCTGCAAATGAACTATATGCATACTAAGGCCCTCACCTGTGAGCTGGAAGTGAGCTCACCAAAATGGATTGAGCTGGTAACAGATTTACGGCTGGACTGATTTATTAACAGATTTACTACCCTCTTTTGGTTGCTTATAAGGTGTCATAGTGTGGTTGGATCCAGAAGTGAAGGGTCTCCCTAGAAAAGTGAAGGCTTGTTGCAAGTTAGTTCTCAAGCAGACAGATGCAGAGAAAGGTAGGACAGAGAACTACTGACTATAAGAAAAGCTGAAGTATAATCCTGGTACAGTCCTATAACTCACAAACCATATTAGGCACTGAAATGCTTATTCCTCATTTTCTTGACAAATGATGCAACAAGAGCAGAAAATGGCTAATATGAATCTTGTCTCAAGACTATGATTGCAGCAGTACTAAGGAATGATGTAAACTTAACTCATTCTTGTTGCAAAATACTAAAGAGAGTGACTTGGATTATGGCAACGGTGTGCAGCCAGTGCAGAAGCTTGTTGTGAAATAGCTCTTCCGTCACTCTTCTTCACAATTTCTTAATTCTGTTTAGGAAACATCGTTCTTGTGTAGTACTCAGCTTCTTGGCTGTAGGTTTTAACCGTCAGTGACAACTAGTTTTATTTAAAGGAAGGACATTTTGTAGGGATTATAGAATCATAGGAAAATTTGGATTGGAAGGGACGTTTAAAGGTCATCTAGTCCAAACCCCTTGCAATGAGCAGGGATATCTTTAGATCAAGATGCTCAGAGCCCCATCCAACCTGACCTTGAATGTTTCCAGGGGTGGGGCATCTACCACCTCTCTGGGCAGCATGTGCCACTGTGTCACTAAACATTATTGTAAAAAAATTCACAGTAAAAATTTTTTTCCTTATATTTACTGTGAATCTATCCTCAAAGATCATGAAATCTTGCAGAAAACACAATATATGATATAGAAATCATGGGAAAAGGATGCTTCTCTTCCTGAAGTCTCTTTACTGCTCTGACTTTTAATCTCTTTCTATATTTTCTAAGTAAAATATTATTAAAGTAGCAAGCTTTAATGAATCCAGTAACTGACATAGCCCTTTAGTTTGCTTTCATGCAGTTTTAATGTGCTTCAGTGTTTTAGGAGGAGGCACAGTCTTTCTAAGCCACTGGTTTGCAGTCCTCTGGGGCAACACACTGCTGAGCTGTCTACACAGGGATTATCAGGTGCCTGTTGCTTTCACTTGCTTCTGTCAATTCTGAGGACTCTCAAAAGCCTGATTCCCTTAAAGGTTTTGTCTTCATCTCTCATTAGTGACTGTGATTGAAATGAATCTTTCTGGAACATGATAGTTTGGTTTAGCACTGTCCGTTTTGCCATTCTTGCCATTTTTTTTAAGCTGTGGAAACACTTATTTCATTTTATTTTTAAATGCTTTATTTTCAGCATCTCGGTTCTTTTAATACATTAGTATTTCCTTAATGCCTCCATTTATCTTTGGCCAAATGAGAACTATCTTGCTTTATTAGGTTTTTTCTGGTTCTGGTATTCATTGTGATATTTTCCTTTCCATTACTGTGGGAGTTTGTTTGTTCAGCCATGGAAAACAGCGTTACTATGTTGATAGTGCAAATATGCACACAGACTGATTCTCTTCTATTTGCAATGTCTTGAGTTCTTGAGTTTTGGTTCATCTTGCAGGCTTGCAGATTCAATGCAAAGCTTTTTATCATGATTGCATGCAGGTTTACTGCTTGTTTCAGATCATTAGCTGCTCTTAAAGTGTTCGTGCCATTTCTAACAGCACCCAAGCTGAACCTCAGTTGTGATTAAGTACTTCCACATTTGCAGAATTCTCTTTGGTGATATGTGTTAGACTTTCTTTTTTGGGCCCTGCAGGCAGTGCTCATTGATCAGTTTCTGCTTTGAAACTGAAGCTCCAGAGGAAACTTGGAAATGTTATTCATAGAGCCTTGCTTAGGTCAATACAGCAAGGGTACGGTCTATTTCAGTTTGTGTACACACCTTCAAGTAGCTCTCAAACTTGGGGGAGTGTCAGAGGCTAACAAACAACCTGCTCTATGATTCTGCAACAGTACTGCTCCCAGGCCTCCCTGTTGCTTCTGTGAAGAGAGGTTGATGTCTTTCAACAGGTCAAAAGTTAGTGTTTCCTGCTGATGACAAAAGATTCTTCTTTTGTTTGACTCTTTTTGTGTTGTAGCATCACATTTCTCAGATGGACAATGTCTGGCTTGTTGTCCAGTGAAATTTCTTTGAAGAAAAACATATTGCTATAGAATACTTAAACACTACAATGGTGAGGTGGGCACAGAGGTAAGGCCTTCAGCTCTACTCATGGATTTAGTGTCCTGCTTTCCCAATTTCCCATCTGTCATGTCACAGAAGTTGCAAAAGTGTCATTCTGGATTATTTCAAGCATCCCACAGACTTGTAATGATGGAAGGAGGATGCTCAGATCCTTCTCTCATTAATCTTGATGTTTCTGCATCATTTTGAGCAGTTGCATGTCAGAATTGAAAATTCCGCAGTCCAAGATAATAGCCCAGAATTCTTCCAAGGTGAAGAAAATGGTGCCTACTGCAATAGAAGTTGTTGTGCAAGGGCAATGTGCTAGAAAGTCAGCTCCCTGTGATGGAGTTTTGTAGGTACACTCAGGTTATCTACATATAACATTAGTCTAGCCTGTTTTCTAAAAATTCTATATGAGGAAAATTCAGCAACTTCTCTGGGTGGTATGAAAAAGACTTTTTTTATATTTTGTGATAACATTACCTTCTTCCTTCTTTCACTGGTAACCAAGGAGAAATCAGGACTGTTGATTTGGCTGTTCTCTGAATGATGTCTCATGCTTTTGTACAGCAGATGCCACAGGCTCCACATATTTTCTAAACTGTTGTGATTTTACTGATACGCTGTCTTTGGTCATATCTATATTCTGGGCTATGTATAGGATACTCTTTTAGTGAAACTTTGCAGTTCCCAATATGTGTAATTTGACTGTTTACTTGCCCCTTCTGTGTCCATCTTGTATGTGTTATGCGTGTTATTAGAATACTATTTAATTAATGAGATATCTTAGTAACAATGCTTAGAAATCCCTTTCAGTATTTAAAATGCACATCTTACTGACTTTTTTTGTACACTGGACCATAAGCATTATACAACAACACCCATTTTTCCCTTTGTCTGTGCAGTTGCCTGAATGGGGACATTTCCTGTAGTCATGCTGATTGCTGTGTTACTGGTGTTGCTCCCTGCTTTCCACCCTTTGCAAAATACATCAAATACATCTCCTTTGCCTTTGCTTCCCAGTTTGCTTGCAGATGCTTATTGATATATCTTCTTGGCCTTTCTCTAGGGTTCTGAGAAACTTTCTTTTGCTGCTTGATATATGTGTATCTGTATATATCTTGACTTCAGTAGTGTCCAATCCATCCCAGTAGAGCTCACAGACATGTTTTTCAACAGTTATAACCCGTCTTTTTTTTAGTAAGAAAGTCTTTTATGACCCTGTCTTCAGAGGAAAAGGTCCTTAAATTTGCCTCTTGGTTTTGTCTCCTCCTGATTGCAGCTTCTTAATAAGTAATCCACAGTGCTTTAGAGTTGCTATGGATCTGTAAATACATTTACATCTCTTCTGGGTTTTTACTTTCATTTTCACAGAAT
The DNA here is from genome assembly GCA_033124195.1 of Coracias cyanogaster. Classification (NCBI taxonomy): domain Eukaryota; kingdom Metazoa; phylum Chordata; class Aves; order Coraciiformes; family Coraciidae; genus Coracias; species Coracias cyanogaster. The sequence goes on along the minus strand of JAVSBS010023719.1, from coordinate 17,024 downwards.
ACATTGCATTCACAGGATGATGGAAAAAAAAAAGTAAAAGAGACTTTCTTCAAACAACTGACAGAAGCCTCGTCTTCACAAGCTTTAGATCTCATAGTGGACTTAAACCACTTCTGGAAAGGCCACACAGCAGGGCATAAGCAATCCAGCAGGTTTCTGGAGGGCATTGATGACAGCTGCTTGACACAGGTGATCGAGAAGCTGATGAATGGGGAGACACTCTGCTGAACCTCATGCTTACAAGCAAGATGTTAGTGCTGGGGGGTGTGAAGTTTGGCAGAAACCTTGATGTCACTGACTGTGTGATGGTAAAAGTCAGGATTATGAAAGGAGAGAAGAAGGTAAAAAGCAGGATCACAGCCCCGGACTTCAGTATAATGGACTTTGGCCTCTTCAGAGACCAGGGCCATGTCCTATTCAATTTGAAAATCTCCAAAGCTGGAGATTGTCTGAGCACCACTATCCCTGTGAATGTCTTTTTCCCTCTTCCATTGTCCTATCTCCTGTTCTTTCATAGTGTAGTTGCTGGATCATCCTGTCTTTCTTCAGCACCTAAACACTTCCACTGAATTGTTGAATTAATCTGCTGTGGTCAGACAAGTAGAGACACAGCTTTCGATTTCAGTGATCTGTTCAGATTTCCCATTTTGCGGGGCTTTTATTCTCTTCAGTGAACATTTCAATACTGCAGGTCAAAGTGGTCATCAGGCTGCTGGAGACAGGAAAGGATGAGAGAAGCAGGGGCACACAGCTGGTGGTGGTGTCAGCTCGTTCAATCTGGGGTCAGTGTATAGGGAGTACCAATATACGTCTTGGAAGTAAACATGTGGCTAAATACCATAGACCTTTGTTTTCCTTGCCCAAGAATTGTTTGACGTGGTGATGAGGAAAAATGGAGACCAGGGAAGATATTTGACTTGGAATTAATTGCTCTCAGAAGTAGTATAAACACTGATGACTTAAAGGGACATAAAAAACAGGCTGAGTTGTTCTTCATAAAGTCATAGCACTGAATAGCAATCACTGTAATGCAAGAAGGATGAAGAATAAGCAGAAAGAGTTCAAAGTCTTAATCCAGGTTATTAGTTACTCATATCTCTGTTGCAAAGAAAATGTGTTTCAGGGAGACTGTTTAGCAAGTTCTTTGAACATGCTTCTGATGGAACTTGGTAAAGATGATTAAGATAACTAGAACAGGGTGAGCTTTGATTAGATACTAACCAATATGAAGAAACAGTCTAACAATGTCTAGACAAAGGCCAAGTTAGGTGAGAATGATCATGATATGATACATTTATGATTCATAGGATCTGAAGGAAGTTAAGTAGCAAAACAGTAACAATGGATTTCAGGTAGGAAGACTTCAACACTCACAAAATAGGTAGGTGTTGCCTCAGAGGCAAGCCTGGTGGAACAGGGAATTTGAGAAAGCTGGCAGTTCCTTAAAGGAGAATATTAATAAGGCCCTCCTCTTATAGAAGAGAGGTAAGAATTCACTAAGAGATCAGCTTGGCTAAGTTATGAGCCTTTCATTGACTTCAAACACAGAAGGAAACGATACAGTAAGTAGAAACTAGGTCAGGCTACTAGGAAGGAGAATAAAGGCATAGCAAGAGCTCTCAGTGACCTAATCTAAAAGGCCAGGGCATAAAGAGAGATTAAATAGCAAGGTGCATTAGTTATGAGAAGTCCAAACATTGACACTTAGAAGATTTGGAGAAGCCTAAGCGATGAATGATTTATTCTGCATTGATCTTCACTTGCCATGAGGTGAATAGCACTACTAACACTAGTGCCTGAAGGAGTGAAATGCCAGCGTACAGCAGGAGACAAATACAACAGAAGGAGTTTTCAGAATGATCGTGTAAAGTTTTTTGTCAAAGCAATTTTAGCTGCCCTTAGCTTTTTTTTTTTTTCCCCCTGAGACTGCTTGAAGATAGGTAGGATAGTCAGTTGGTGTAGATTGTGGATGAACACCAGGAAAGTATGGTCTAGAGGAAATGACCATAGATTGATTAGTACTCTCAGAACAACACAGTACACAAGCCTTTTGTGTCAAAATGAAGGATATCGTCAGTGAAGTTCTTCAAGGGTCTCCTCTGAGTTTGGCTGTGCCCAGTGTTTTTGTTAGTACCTGTACAATAGAGAGGACACTGAGATAAGAGTCTCAATCAGTATACTGGGATACAGACCATAATTCAAAATGGTCTTGACAGAATGGAGTTATGATCTGAAAAATGAGAGTATTATTTAATAGGGATTGACACTCTTTATGTAGGAATGATCAAGTATGTGAATATAAAATGAGAAGAAAACTATCTAGACATTCAGAGATGGGTGAAGAGGTTATAGAGGACTGCAAACTAGACACGGGTGAACAACAGCAAGCTTTTGCAAACCAATTAGTGTCACAGGGGACGTATGAAAAGGACCACCATCTGCAATGTGATGTAATTACTTCTTCGTAGTGAAAGTATGGTCTTAGATGGAGATTTGTGCCAGTTTCTCCAGCTGAGAACAGGTAGAAACATGGCTTAGAAAGATACATTGAAACAATTTGGCTTGTTGAAGCTAAAGAAAGAATGTTGAAAAGAACAGTCTCTTGTTTATTTAATTTTCTCATTATTTTTCACTCCCTGCCCCATAATTTCCCTATTCAAAGAAAAAGGGAGAGCATCTTCTGCAAATGCATTTTGAAAACAGAAAAAGGAAAGGACTTGACCTGCAGCAAGGAAGATTCAAGTTGAGCGGTCCATCATTAGAGCTGGTTTAAGAATAGGTTTGACAAATATTCATTGGGCATGTTAGTAGGGATCCTGCCTTAGACAGGGAGATGGGCGGAGCAGTTAATGCCCTCTTGGATTTCTTCCAGCCTCATTTTCTATGGTATGAATGAATGAGATTTTTGTTCGCATGACTATTTGGAGGTAGCGACCCTTCTTCTCACTAATGCTATACTGGTTTGTGAAGAGAACAGCATGAGGATTAATGGGAATACTGCTGACAGCAATCATTTGTTGTTGCTCTATCTTTAATTTCAGACACCTAGTCACTGAAAAGAGCAATAAAATCCTATGGCAGAGCTGACTACTCACTTTATACAGACAGCTAGGGAAGTTTATATATAAGGCTTTGATTGAAAACTGTTTAGCTCTAGGTGTAATGTGTAAATACTACATTCGGAATTGATGAGTGAGAAGAAAAATAAATGTCTTCGTGATCATTTGTTTGTAATACAGACAAATGTGTTCACAGTATGAAATGAAATCAGTTTTACTGGCTTCTAGACTTCTTTTTAATGTTCATTGTGTTTCAGAATTGAATAAATCTGGAAGAGCATCTTAAACAGGCAAAATGTAATTGCTGAAGATTGAAGTTGGCCAGGGAGGTAGGAGTAACTTGTCTGTCATCTGTCACCTACCAGTTGTAGAGGGGGCATAGATGGCTCTTGTTAGACTCCAACATGGTTTATGTTAAGACAGAGTTTGGTGTGTTTAGTGCCACTAAAACTGTCAGTGAGGCAAAAAGTTTCAGCCTTGTGTACTCTCAGCTCCCTAAAATATTTCTAGACAGCATTTCCTTGAAATAAATGCTGCTGTGGATTGGTTAATACAAATGAACCCAAAGGTCCCAAAGACTGTTTGGCAACTAAAAAAAATGCAGAGGAAACAAGGACAAAAGCAAGATTTTTCTTCCTAATAAACCTGTTTTTGTGAGCAGTGAACAATTCTTATACCTGGGATAGTATTTCAGGACACAGAGCATCATATTTAGGTGTTTGATATGATTACACTTACATGTCATTTATTCCTGTATTCAGAAAATAGCTGTATTCTGTTGAGGAAACTAGTCTGAGTACAATCAGAATGTGTAATAAAAATTTTTTGTTTTAATATTTGTTATTACTTCTGGGAAGTTATGCATAATTCAACATGTGAGAATGCCTTTAAGACCACTGCTAAAAAAATCCATTTTTTGAAAATCCCAGGACTTAATGAATGCAGAAATGTGTTATTCCTTGCAGTCATTATTTTGAAGATTATCCCAGGTTATTAGATTTGATTAAGGGATTTTATGCTTCACTTGCTTGAGAGCTGAGGATTAAGCAATAAGGAGCTTTCTCCTATGCTGTATCTTTGAGCTTATCATTTCAGTACTGCAGGGCTCTGTTTACTTATCCACTTTTGTAAAACATACAGATTTTGTTCATTTACAGCTTTTTAGATCAGTTAGAGCTATTAAGTCTGCTAGGTGATATCCTGGCCAACAAGTCCAATTATTACAGGCTAGATATGCTTCTGTTGACCAATATATGTCCTTTATCAGTACAGAGCACTCAGCCCATGAGGCATCTGCAGGGACTTCAGTGACCATGGGGATTGAACTTGCCTCCATGTTAGCAAATACATAGAAAGTTTCGTGATGAGAATCTTTTTTGTTAAACTAATATTAAGGACTTGATATTCTTTAGCTTCATCCAGAGATAAAGACATATACTAAGATGGTTCAGGGACTGCTTGGCTGGATTGTTTGTAGAGCTACTCCTGATCTGCCTTTGCACAAGACCAGACTTCATCTGGTGCTTTCTTCTAAACAGGGTTTGGAGGGAAAGGTGAGTGTGGTGAATGGAGCTTTATGTCTCACTGAGGCAGTGAACTCTTTTCCCAGTAATGCTTTGCGGCTCCCATGAGCCTTTG
>JAVSBS010023719.1:0-12227 GCA_033124195.1 Coracias cyanogaster | reverse complement strand
AGATTCTGTTTGGGGGAGTGGTCTGGGACCCCAGTGGGTGGACCACATCCCTTGGTGGGCGGACCCGGGACATCTAGGGAGCGGATCACGACAGTGAGGAATCCAGATGGTGACTTCCTTGTTACAGTGATTTCCAGGCAAGAGAACAAATGCATTTTCACCATATGGAGGCTAGGGACAGAGGATGTAAGTCCATGTCTGTATGGTCCCTTTCTGAGTCAGTACAGAGGTGGTCAGAAGTATTTGAATAGGGTCAGAAGATCACTATGACTTAGACTCCTGAGGAGGTAAAAACATCCTGCACATGGTCCTGCCTCCCATGTACCAGGAGTTGGGCTATAAGACGTCTTCTCCGGGTCAATGGGCATGCTTGGCTGTTGCGATCATCTACAGCAGTCTGTGTACTGGGGGAGTTCAGGTGGGAATGCTGTCACTCATCCCTCCCAGCTAAAGCTGCAGCAGTTTCAGCAGATGCTGTTCTGAAGGCATGTCTGCAGCCCAGTCTTCTCAAATACTCTGTCAAGTATCAGGTCAAATTCAAGGATGTGGGTTTGTGTTTTGTGTTGATTTTCAACATCACTGGAGGCATCTCATGTAAATATGGTTTTTGTTCATGACAGACTACTTTTGTTGTCCCTAGACAGTTGTCTCATGGTTAGAGCTTGTGTTTCCTGGCCACTTTTTTTTGATGGTCCTTCAGCTCATTTCCACTGTGGGATGAAGGACCTTGGAGTTTAGAACATAACAGACCCTCTATTTGTTCAGCCTAACCTTCCACAGACAGATAGCCAACAGAAGTAGCCCAGCAGCTTGCCCACACTGCTTATTGATATTTCACGGCCCTGCATGCTTATAGATTCCTTGGATATTCTATTAAGCACATGAGTTGGTAGTCACTTTGGTGTTAAACTCAAGTGTACAGAAGCAGATAAATACAGTTGCTGAGCTTTCACAGTCACTAATGCATTTAATTGTTACTGTCCCATCTAACTTGATGTTCCCGCTTTGGTCTTTGACTTTGATTTCTTTTTTTTCCAGCTTTGACCTCTTTTCTATACCAAAGCACTGAAAAACAGACACCATTCTTTTACTTTTTATTCCCTGAGGTCGGTTCATAACTTATTCAGCCTATTAATTGTAGGTTGCATCGTGCTTGGCTTATCTTTCTTCAAACAAGTAATTTGCAGAGTTGCAGTTCAATCTTGTTGCTAGAGTTCTGGTGCTAGTTCTTGTTGAATAGGAACTAAACCTAGATCAGCAAAAAACAGTGTAGCTAATAACCCCTGGGAGTACAGGGAAAGCTCTGGACTGCACAGTTAGAATTGACTTCTAATATGTAAAGTGGCCTAGGTGTTGATGGGGGCATAGGACTTATAGCAGTGCCAGAGGAGAGGTATGAAAGAGACCCACGACATACCTAATGCTGTTGATCATGTACATTCCTTTGTTTTACTTGGCATTCCTTGCCAGGACCCTTCTTCTTCTTTATATGCTATCCTTGGTAGAGGCCTTTTGACAGCTTGGATGGTACAAGGGTGAATGTTTCAGAGTGAGCAAAATGTTTTGCTCAGTTGCTTTCCTCTCAGTTGTCCCATTGTAAGTTTTTGAGGGATGGACCTGGGCAACCTGAGGGAACGGTGAACAAATTACAGTGATTAATAATTCAGAAACCCTTCCTGGCTGAAACACATCATAGTAACTTTTGTTTTGGTATTGTTCTAATCAACCAATTAAACTTACTAAAATATGAGCCATATTCGGGCATTAAATTCCTTTCACCAAAAAATCTTTCACTTCAGATAGAGCCACTTTATTAGTGTTCTTAGACCTCCAATGAAGAGTAATGATGGTAAATCATTAATATGTATTCTGCCATTTTAAAAATTAAATCTGTGTCATGATGTGTTTTACTGTTATATAGCTATTATATGAAGCCCCTTGGGATGTTCTCATAAAAGGTGCCCCATAAATTTTATGTAGCCTTGTACTCTATTATATTTTATTGCAATATTCCAGCTTTTCAAAAGACCTCCAAGGCATCATTTTTTCCTGTAGGCCTCCATGAGAGAAAGACATCAAAATTTGTGTTGGCAATTTCTAGTGAAAACACCTACTGTCTGCATTTGTCATCTCTGTTCTCAGTGACATATTGCCTTCTGTCATTTTCAATGGAAAATGCTTAGGTGAAAAAGATACAAAATGAGATAGAGCTGCAAGAATAAGGAAGCTCTTTTTTGTACATATTTCTTTTGTCTGATTACACATCAGTTGGTTTCTCTCTGCTTGTTTTACCCTCCCACAGAGCTTTAGCATGATTTCTTGCAGTGTAGCTACTCCTATAAAGACAGACAAAGCCACAATCTACAGGAGAGGGCAGAGGCAGATGCTCGGTGTAGTCCACATGCTCCCAACTCCTAATCATTGCCCCTGGGGGTGAGCAAGTCAAACGTAGGACAGCAGCCGAGATTGAGGTCATTGCCCCTTAAACCCTTAAACCCTCCTGGAAGAAATAGAGAGGTGTTGATTTTGTCAAGCCTCTGAAGGCTTGTAGACCTTACAGAGGAGAGGAGGAATGGTCTCATGGATGCTAGCCTGAAATTTAGTACATGAGCATAATTTCCACATAGGTCACAATGCACTGTCTGTATACTGGCATAACATCAGAAGAGGGCAGGTTATTTAGGAGGCCTAAAGGCACAGATCCTCTCTGCACTTTCAGTATGGAGATGCTGCAACGTTCTAGAGTGCTTAAATGATAAAAAATGCAGATGGGTATGTGGAGGAGACTCTGGGACAGATGTCATCTTACTCTGAGCTTGCAGGGCCCAAGGCAGTGCTGCCTGAAGGGAAGGGAGTCCTTCAGAAAAGCAGTACTGCGAGCATCTGTGATTCTTGCATACCAGAAACAGAAAGGGATCCAGAGGGATTGCAGAAACCCAGCAGCTCAAAATAGACTTTTGCAGACATTGAGGAATACAGAGGAACTTCCCCTACATTGTGAATACACTTCAGCATCACATCAGTACTTTCTTAATGGGGAAATGCCTTCACTGCTGCTGCTCTGCTGAAGGATTGAAATTAGTCTTTGCTTGAATTACTTTGGGGCATGTGGGAAGGAGATACTTTCCAGGTCTTTCAATTTCTTCAAGAGCCATCAATGCTTTTTCTTAAAGCCTAATTTGTAATGTTTCTCAGTTATTGATTAAAACGCTCCCCTAGTTTCTGAGTGAAGATGAAAAAACATTACAAATCAGAATTCTTAAAGCAAAAGATACTTTCAGAATGGTTTCATGAGTTTTCAAGCTCCTAATATTTCTAAGCACTTGTCAGTCTCTTCAGTTAGTTTTGGTAGAACCAGTGATGTGCCACCTAACTCCTCCCATTGACAGAGCTCAGACAGCACAGGACATATCAGAGTTGCTGCCTCTGAGGGAATTGTGTTAAGCTGTGCCTTTTGAGTGATGCAGGTATCTTCTACCCGCTTTGACACCCGCTTCAGCTATGCTCTAATTTGAAGAATGAACTAAAAAGGAAAGGGAAAAAAGGTTTTGAAACATGCCTACTTCTTGTAAATTTGCCCCCTGAATTTTTTCCCTTCTGGTCTGGTTTTTGCTCCTAAGGCCTCTGTAAGCCTGGTTACAGTCCCTCTATTTGCTACCCTCAGTTCTGTTCATCATTATTTTCCATCCTTGTCAGCAATTTTAATCACAGTGATGAAACCAGATTAAAACTATTTAAATATGCTAATATGGTGACAGGCAATTGAATGGCTTCTTATAAATGATTCAAAATCAAACATAGCTTCCTGTGCCTCGCGCAGCTGCACCTTATTAGCTTTGATATTTCTGCTTGTCAAATTCATTATATTGCCACTTACTTTCTTTGTGGTCTGACTTACCCTTTTGATTGCTCTTGGTTTATTTCATATTCTTCCCAAATTGTGTTCCTGCATTTCTCTCATCACAAAGATGGCTTTGTAAAACTGGACCACAAATTGCACCTAATTGCATTTCTTATGCATCATAACCTACCAGAAAAACAGGAGATCATCCATGAACTGTTAAACCATCACTGAAGTGCTTAAAAGGCTAAATCAGGAATTCTTGGCATTCATTTTGCAACTAGTAAGACTGGAGATTTAAATTCAGACTTTATAAACCACTGCCTAGCAAGAAGTAGGAATACAATGGTAGCACAGAGTTGCCGGACCTCTCGGTGAGGGGTTTCAGCTCTGCATGAAGATAGTTACAGGGCTGATTTTATTGCCAAAGTTAATTTGGTCATATAGAAGTATGACTTCATTTCATGCTCCTGACTAACCTGATTATGGTAGCAAAACATTGTGCATTAGCAGTTCCCAGTGCAACCCTAAATGAAAAAGACAGCCCAAATCCCAACAGAGAACCTGGACTGTTTTACAATTCTGGCAGAGTAAGAGGGAGTGGGAATAGAAAAGCAACGTGTCTGTTTTGTGATTACAGCAGAAGTGTTTGGCCTACATGGAGTTATGCGGGGGATGCAGACTTTGCTAGAGAGTAGGACCTCTAGACAGCTTTCCTCAAGAAGATGTTCTTTTCTTCAGTGTTTGCAAACCAGGATAGTAAAGAAACTGTCTGGAAATTCATAACAGAAAACCTGAAAATACTGGATTTTTTTTCAGTCTAGATAGCAATGTTTAGAGAAAACTAATTTGTGAAATCCTAAAGCGAAAATTTTTTCACATATTAACTTTTCAGAAAAAGTAGGAAAGTCTGATTTTATATATTGTCTTTTTGTGACATCCTCATGACCTCTGGTGTACTGTATTGTGCTTTGCTATTTTAAACATACATGTTGGGCTGGGAGATGTGTATACAAATGCTTATTTGCAAGTGACTTTAGGTCCAGGCACATTGTAGTCAGAAGTGGCTATATCTCAGCTGCAGTGTTATATACACATAGTGGTAAGACATTTAAATAAAATGCTGAGCAGTCATAGAGACCCGGGAGAATGAACTCTAGAAGGAGAGGACTAGAAAACGTGACCTAAGTCTGTAATTTTCTGAATATAAGGAGTCTGAATTTTGCAGTACTCCAGGAGTTGGACAAGAAGTAGTGAGCTTAACCCACAGAAAGTGAGATTCAGTTTAAAATTACATTCAGGTTAGGAAAAAGTCTTCTTGGAAGAACATTAGAGCTATGTGGGAGTTGTACAATATCCATGACTGGAGGTCTCTGAGAAGGACTCAGCTCATCTTGGAATGATTAAGACATGGCAAATCCTCAAATGAATTCCTGATTCTAGACTGGATAAATAAATGGTAGATAAATTTCATGAGAAATGTGGAAAGAATTGGAGAGATTAAATAACATGCATGTCATTCTTTTCTAAGCGGAATGCTATTTGCATGTTTGTAGCAAAACACATATCATAAAACTGCAGTGGTTTGCAAACTCTGCCTTCACTCAAGCAAAAAGTCACTTACAGTCATGTATACCCAATGTAGTCTCCTTGAAAGTGAGCTTGAAGAGTGTGAGTGACCTTCAGCTAAGGAACAGGTCATGTGTTGAGGATACCCTGGGATGCCATGTCTTGTTACCTCACTATTGCATATAACTAAGAAAGTTTTTCAAGAGGTACCCAAAATCCAGCTCTTGTAGGGATTTACAGTCCAACATGATGAATCATGTTTGCTACCCAGGCATGAGAGTAATCTTGATGCCAGTGCTACTGCTCCTAAAATCAGGAGCTTGCTTCGTGTAGGAGCAGGCAGTGAAACTCGGCAAATAATTTCAGTAATTTTATAACCTTGTATGCATAAATATAGCAAATGTATCTACGTGCGCAAGAATACAAGATTTGCCTCTGATTTTAAAAAGCTAATGGAAGTAAATCAGTGTATATAAAAACAAGAGAGAAATGTAATTAATACCTCCTAGTGCACTCTTCTCCAAATAAGAAACCTCTGGCAAAGCCTACACCTGCAAGCAATGGTAATGTGAAGTGTCACTTACAGCCTTTGCTAATGGAGCTCTCAGTACATAAAATGATGAGCTCTGAGCCATAGGGTTTATTGAAGGTGTTAAATTGTTCAAAGCACACGAACACAAGCAAAGCTGAACTTGCTGCTCAGCTCTGCTGAGTGATCTACAAAAGGGAGATTTAAATGGGAAATGGCAGAAAGCTTCTGCCCTGGATCCTATCACCTTCCCCAGCCAGGGAAAGGCTCTTTAGAGAATGTTTTCTAGTGTTTGTCGTTACATAATGTGTGATTGAAAGGGACCCATCTGCAGATAATTAAACGTTTTAAACATAGCTTTGAATCAATACAAAATTAGTGTTGGGTGCTGAAGTGCTGTTATGCCTTTGTTGAATTATTATTGTCTTGCTGAGTTGGACTAGCCAGAAGATGTCTTTTCTTTCTGTTATATAGATTTATTCTGCAGTATTCTGTGATTAGAGCAGGAGGAAAGCTGCATTTCAAAATCTGCCAGAAATCTTAATGTAAATGCACTTTAAAAACATCATTCCTTTTGTAATCTTTTTCACCTAACCACCTCCCACCCAAAATCCTCAGATTCAGCTTTGAATTTTTTCTACCTAATTTTCACCTATTTATATTCCAACCCGCCTCAATAACATAAAACAGTGATATTTTATTTCTTTCCTGTTACTTCCATTTTCTTTGTCCCAAAGACTGAGTGTCAGGGCCCAGCTAGGAAATGTGGCACTGATTTAAATGCAATTCCCTGAAATAAATAAGTTGGTTGTGGTCTGTAGAACTGCTTTCCTGAGGTTTCATTTCATGGGATGTACTGTTGGAGGAAGCTCTTCCATCTCTATGAATGAGCACAACTGACTCTCAGTCTCGACTCCAGTCTTCAGGATTGTTTTTAGTAAAAATAAGTAATAATTAAAAAGTGGTAAGAAGAACATAATTACAGAGCTGCTACTCAGCATCTATAAGCAAGTACTTTCCTTGGCATCATTGTTAATAGTGTTCTGCTAATCCTTTGGAAGAGTTTTTACTGCTTATACTAAATTCAATTTATTTTCCATTTTTACTTCTATTTATCTGTTGTTATGATAATGAAAGCTTGATCCTCTATTCATCATTCCTGGAGTTAGTATGATCCAGTTTTGAACGTTTAAATCTGATTATACCAGTGATGTAGCTCAGGGAATTAGCACAGCAAAGTGTGAGCAGCAGGACATTGTCTGGCTTTTCTTTGGAGGGGTGGGTAATTTTTTCAGGAGGTATCTCTATTTTTTTAACAAAAACAAATGAAACAGCAATACCGAAGTGAAATGTAGGAGAAGGAAGGATTAAGCACAAGGTTAAAATGGGTTAATAACAGCCAGGCAGAATAGTTGTGTGAGAGCTTATCAGCATCGCTGCCTCCCTGGATGTAGGAAGGAGCCTGGATGATACAACTGAGGTGAGGACGGCTCCCCAGTGATCTGGTGATTAATTTTTACTGACTCTTTGTAAACCATAGAACTAGGAGAAACTTTCAGAAAGAAGACATGAGTAATGCTGTCAAAAATGGCAAGCAACAGAAGAAACCAGGTCTAGTTTTGATGTTATATAGACAATCTAAAGTCAAAGACTTGTTGACTTTCAAGAAGAGTAAGACCTGCAGGTTGATGATTGTTGGCCAAGATAGTTGTACTGAGTATTTGTCTGACAAAATGCAGGCAACTTATATTGGAGAAGTTTCTGCTGCCACAGCTAATTCCTTTCCCTTGAGCAACACAGTGGAAAAATTACATGTGCAACGCAACCATACTGCAAAGCTTTTGTCAGCACAGCTGTCGGTCGCAAATCTCAGCTTAGCCAGTGGCTGGATGAAATAAGTATTGTAGGAGCTGCTGGTGACAAAGATCTCTGCTATAGGCCTTGTCCCTGCAGAAAAACCCTCCTGCTTTAGCAATTCTAGCATGATAAGCATCCCAGATCTTGCTTCGCTTATGCCCGTGTAGGTGCTGTTAAAAGTTAATGTTAGTTAATTATAGACATATTTCATTATAAAGCTGTTCCACTAGGTTGCATTGGGAACTAATTTGCAAAGCTTGAGAGGGACAAGGTTGACTCAGTTCTTCCTCCGGATATAGTTGGGTCAGTTCCCACCAGAACTTTTTAAACCTTGCCAAACCCTTACCTTGCTGTTCAGGCTTAATTGTGACATGCTAGAGAGGCACCAAGTTATAGAGGTTTATGAGAACAATATTGCACAATACAAGAACAGTACTAGTTATTCATTACCCAGATAATGGTAACAAGGTGAAAATAATTCGTTGTTGCATATGGAAGTAAAAGTAATGGCCATTTCCCTGTAAAGCATCTTGTAATTTTGTGCTGCACAGCCATATCTTGGTCAGCTCAGATTACCACTTTTCTCTGTGACACAGCAAGTGCAAGATATGACAAACTTTTTCCATAAGATTATTTTTTAATCATAGAATCATAGAATGCATTGGGTTGGAAGGGACCTGTAAAGGCCATCTAGTCCAACCCTCCTGCAATAAGCAGGGACATCTCTACCTAGGTCAGGTTGGTCAGAGCCCCATCAAGCCTGACCTTGAATGACTCCAGGGACAGGGCTTCCACCACCTCTCTGGGTAACCTGTTCCAGTGATCAGCCACCCTCATATTAAAGAACTTCTTCCTAATGTCTAACCTAAATCTACCTTTTTTCTAGCTTAAAACCATTCCCCCTTGTCCTATTGCTACAGACAGGACATTTTCCCTCATGTTTGCACTTATTGCAGAGTTCTTGTGCATTTGTGTTCCCATGTAGCAGATATTAGGGAGCATTTTGTTGATAATCCACAACCTGCCAGAGCAACGTATGTATGTAGCAAACTTTCCTTGTGTAAAGCACATGCACATACACACAGGTCTACTACCACCAGCTTCTCATCAGCTATGACACATTAAAGACGTGATTGCACAAGGCTTTAAGATTCTCTTTGTCTCAAGACTTTTATAGTATCAAGACTTCAAACTCACTAGTGATTTTTCACAATCATTACCCCCAAGAAAACCCTTGCCCTGTAACACAGGGATTTGGAAAACATACAAATTACCTGGGGGATGACGGCGACAACCCATCTCAAGGTCAGCAAACATGTTCCTAGCCTGGAAAAAATGTGAGGGTAAAGCTTCACTCCCCCTTCACCTATCAGATAAACTTGACTTTCATCATGTTTGTTGCAGGCTGTGAATTGACTATTCAGAGCTGGGAAGTGTGGGAGTGTGTCCGTGTGTTCAAATCCTTCTGTCAAAACCAGAATCAAGATCAATTCAGACATCAAAAAGGTCAAAATCTTGGTAACTTCCATGTAAAGAAGGCAAAGGAGAGAGAAGATAAAGTAGTAAGTAGGCAGGCCTATGTGTGAGAGCAAGAAGCTACTCTGAACATCAAGGCAGGGGATCTGCTTCAACAGGGTCACCACAATAAAGCTGCAGGTGTTAAGTAGAAGTCTAGGGGGGTGCAAGTTGTTTGGGATATAGGGGCATGAGAGAAAGAGCGGGAAAAGAGATCCTATTGGAGGCAGATTTATGTAGGACCTTTAAAGAAAAAGATGGGAGGTCTGGACTTGGTCTATTAGAAAAGAATACCTGGATTCAGTTGGACGAGCAGTGGAAAGAAAATTTATGGACCCCTCTGGGCAATGTTTGAGACTGTGGCTTGTTGTATGTCAATCCAGTCAGTCCTGTTTCCCCTGACCATCAAAAATGAAATATGGACCTGCTAGGAAGGTAATGGGGAGAGGCCAGAGCACAGAGAACGTGGAGGGCAGCTGGGGCTGGTGTAAGTGTGGATAAAGGCAAAGGCAGTAATAGAGCTGCTGAAATCCTTGAGCCAGCTAATCAACATATTTTCTGTAAAGCTAAAAGCTTTGAAAGAACAGTCTCCATTTGATGGGCAAGTGGAGGGAATCCTGCAAACCAATTAATCTTTCCAAAAGAGGACTAAAATCTCATACAATGGCAGAATTATGTCCCAGTTCTTCTGCCATGAGCCATTGAACTTACAGTGAAATATGAAAGTGCCATTTTTGGCCAGATTGGATTAGTAAAACAACTGCATCTATTAGCAAAACCTAAGGCACTGTGAGATACGGTCATCCAATGGAAAATAATGTGCTGCAATATAAAAGGTGGGTTCATTTGGCGTTCTTGATACCTAACGGTTTTGAAACTGCTTTTGTTAGAACAGTGCAGGAGGGCTTATGAATAGGAACAAAAATGCTTTTGTGTTTATATTAATTGTGAAATGACCTAGGGATCATAAAAGAAACAGTTTTCCCTGGTAGGAAGTTCTTTCTGTCCTTCTGTGTTGGCCTCTTCCTCCATTGTCACATTGTCATAGATAGGATGGAAAACATATGTTAGGTGAATGGACAACTTGCATTCCAGCTCTGTCACATTTCATTTCTCAGTGGCACTCTTCCACCTGAGACATGACAGAGGACACAGATGCCTCCATCCAAATCTTCAGAGTCAGTTTGTTCAAATGCAAAAAAATTTAGAAATGTCTAAATTAAAGTTAACATTTTCATCCATGTATTAGTGATGTGTACTCAGCTCTGCCTCTGAATTTGCCACAGCAGACGGCTTGTTGGTGTAGGGCAGGAAAAGCTGCTGCTCTACTGCACATAACGTTTCCATGGTTTCAAATTCTGGCCTACTTACTCCCTAAATTATTAAAGTAGGAGGGGTTTATCCTGCATTTATATTTCACAGATATGCCACTGTTCTCTGTAAGCAGACTTCACAGCATGGACAATGTGAAGAGCTTGATCAATTTTCCTGTTGTTTCTGCTGCATTTTGTGTCAGATTCTCTTCCTACAAGGCTGCAGAGTGCAGTTGGGAGTGCAGTAGTAGGATATTAATAGAGTTATAAAGGCTGTTTCTAGTGGATTATAAAAGTAACAGAAAGGTTAGACGCAGGTTCTGCCTAAAAATAAAATTTACTGTAAATTTTAAGGCATGGTTTCTGTGATGCTTGGAGGGAAAGGGTCTTCTGGACTATGAGTATGCAGAAATATTAGTAGTTGCTTGTGCTTAATGGTATTGTGGCATCCCAGTCTGTGTCAATATGTCACAACGAATTCCAAGACCAACACTTACTTGTTTTTTGTATTTGCAAGGTTAAATGATTAACTAGAAGACAAATATAACAGAAAGATGATTTCCTACTGGAGACTATTAAAGGAACAGCATTATTCCCTTTTCAGTAGAGCTGAAGGCCCATGTATTTTGTTACGTCTTGTTTCCAGATAGTGTTGCTCAGGTGCCTGTTTAGTTGGTTGAACAAGAGGTGATGTATGAGGGAACTCATGGTACTCAGAAGTGAGGAATTGTGTGACCTTTCCCATCTTGTATTTTGACTGGATGTGGAAGATGGGACAGGGACTATCGTGTCAGTACACTGCCCACTGAGTCCTTCTCTGAAGAAAATGGTCTTGCATTAATTAGTATATTCATAAATGATATTGACAGTGGCATTGAGGGCATCCTCAGCAAGTTTGCATATGATACCAAGTTGAGGGGTGCAACTGATATGCCAGAGGGTTGGGATGTCATCCAGAGGGACCTGGATAGACTGGAGAGGTGGGCCCAGATAAACCTTATGAGGTTCAACATGGCCAAGTGCAGGGTCCTGCAACTGGGCTGGGGCAACCAACATTATCAGTATAGGCTGGGAGAGGATACAGTGGAGAGCAGTCTTGTGGAAAGGGACTTGGGGGTGCTGCTGGATGAAAAACTGGATATGAGCCACCAAGGTGCAATCGTAGCCCAGAAGGCCAATCACATCCTGGGCTGCATCAAAAGAACTGCGGCCAACAGACCAAGAGAAGTGATTATTCCCCTCTACTCTGCCCTGGTGAGACCTCACCTGGAGTATTGCGTCCAGTTCTGGAGCCCCTAGCACAAGAAGGATATGGACATATTGGAGCATGTCCACAGGACTGTAGAGGAATTTCTTGTGGAACGTGGACATGTGAGCAATCCAGCCTTTGCAGCTGAGCCTTTGCAGCTGAGCCTTTGCGGATAAGGCCTGAGCCATAAAAGAGAAAGAAGACTAATTGTGAACAACTCCCAGATGCTGACTTAAGATATAGGGGCTGAGCTATGTTGCAGCTGCAAGAGATTGAGGAATATGTGCTACCAATTAGAAATTGTTGCTAGGTACATGATATGCACAATGTAACCAATAGCGGAATAGCTTGTAC
>JAVSBS010023718.1:49745-59903 GCA_033124195.1 Coracias cyanogaster | reverse complement strand
GTCCCTTTTATGGTGGGGACACCAGAACTGGATGCAGTATTCGAGGTGGGGTCTCACAAGAGCAGAGTAAAGGGGGAGAATCACCCAGGATATGGTTGACCCTCTGGGCTGCGTGAGCGCACTGCTGGATCATGTTGAGCTTCTCATCAATCAACGCCCCCAAGTCCTCTTCAGGGCTACTGTCAACCAACTCTGTACCCAGTTCGTAATTGTGCCTGGGATTGGCCTGACCCAGATGCAGGACCTTGCACTTTGACTTGTTGAACCTCTTGCATTGGCCCATTTCTCAAGACTGTCAAGGTCCCTCTGGATGGCCTCCCTTCCCTCAAGTGAGTCCACCACACCACACAGCTTCGTGTCTTTGGCAAATTTGCTGAGGGTGCTCTCAATGCCACCATCCATGTCGCTGACAAAGATATTAAACAGCACCGGACCCAGGACAGACCCCTGAGGAACTCCACTTGTCACTGGTCTCCACCTGGACTTTGAGCCATTGATCACAACTCTTTGAGTGCGACCTTCTAGCCAGTTCCTTATCCACTGAGTGGTCCATCCATCAAGTCTATGTCTCTCCATCTTAGAGACAAGGATGTCATGTGGGGCAGTGTCAAATGCCTTGCACAAGTCTAGGTCGATGACATCAGTTGCCCTTCCCATATCTACCAGATATGTAAGCTAAGTTCTGAAATTTTGATTTCAAACAGTGAGTCAACATGTAGGGAGAGGTGTGATTTTTAAATTTTTTTTTCTTTGCTTCTTTTGCCTTATTAGTACTTGTATCTAGCATTAACTGGCCAGGATAAATCGCTGCCAAATAACTGAGGGATTTTTTTGGTTGTGTTTGGTTGTTTTTTTTAATTCTCATCCCAGTAAATATTCACTAACCATGCCTAAAGCTTCTGCAATGATTCTGCTCTAGAGTTTACAGAGAGATTACCTTTCTTTATACATTGTTATAATTCTTTAATATTGTGCATGAGCATGGGTAAAAACTTGTTTGCATTGTAAGTTAAGTGAAATGTCTGAATTATTGAATGAATGTATTAGGTGCTGCTTGCTTTTGCTGCAGAGAGGAACTGAAACTATGCCTGGCTATCTGAGGAAAACATACTTGAAAAACATTTGTTCGGGAAAAACCTTCTAACCCCCTCTATAGATTGTCTTTCTTATTCCTCATTGAAATAATCTTTCCAGGAAATACGACCTTGTCATAGCGTCATTAAAATGGATACAAAAATGATTTAGGCTGTCAAAGAAGGGTTGTTGCAGGAATACTTCTCATTGTTAAATAGTCTGTTGAGCTCAGTAACTTTGGTTGGGTGAAAGCACAATAGTTCCTGAAAAATCTTTTGTTACGCTGGTACAGGTTTCTCCAGGGGCTGGAAGAAGAATGTGCGTGCTCCTGTGCTGTGGGGATGCTGACACTGATAGGTGACTTCCCAGTCTCTGCATTTACCAGCTCTGTATGTCAGAGAGAGAGACAAAGGGAAATCCAGGTGCTGCCTGGGGAGCAGTGAATTGGTTCAGTGTAACAAGTCCAGAGGCTCTTGGCAGTCTCCTCTATTGCAAAGGAAGGTGGAAGTAAAGTTAACTTTGGCTGGGATTGCTCTTTCCCACTTGCTTATCTGGTCATGACCCACTCATGTTTGCACATGAAGAACACGTGCACATTCTTAAGAAGACTCTTAGTGCTGGAAGAAATTCCTTCCTGACTTCCGTGTGGACTGGCTGAAGCTCTGAATCATGAAGTTCAGTTCTGGTGGGTGTCTTTGCCCAGTGCTGGGGCCAAGGCAGGGCGTCCTTTCCCCTCCATGGCTAATGAAAGGAGGTGATGACAAGGACTCTGAGACTGATGGACTGAAAGGTCCCAAGGAAACACCATCATTGCCCAGATCAAGCCAGTGTCCACTGTGAGAATTTCTGGTAGAAGCTGTGTTAGAGGATATTATAAAACAGAATTTTGGAGAGTTCAGTGAGTCTTGATGTAAGAATTACTGTTTTCATTAGTTTGCTTGAATTCCACAGGTCTACTTTTTTGAGCTGTAACAGGACCTTAGTATGTTAGGGCAAATAAGAGCAAGATGCATTAAAACAACAATTAAAACGAATGCTAAGGAAGAGGATACTTTAAAACTCCCTCCCCATTAGTTAGTGGGATAATGCATTTGTCAAAATTTGCATAGATTAAACTTTGTTTATAAATCAGTGTATCTTATGTGTATAGTGCTCTTTAGGCTGGGGAAAGGGGTAACAACAGAAATGAGTAGGTAAAAAGCCACTGTAGTCCAAAATATGTCCAGTATTATACTGGATTTACAGGACATAAACATCCTGTTCAACTCTATAATTTTTTCTGTAGTAAAAGATACTGTAAGTTGCTGTAAGAGTTGATTTCTAGGTTGTTTTCTTGTTCAGAATACATTGAGGAGAAGACATAAACAATTAATTCTAAGTTATTTTTAAGCATGCAAACAGATTGCACATAGTGCTCTGCGAGTGTTAAATGGAGTTATTGTCGGGGAAGAAAGAACCCATGGTAACGTATCCTGAAGAACCAGATGGATCCGTGAAGTCATGTGCCTCTTCTGAGCCCCACCTGGGCTGTTGCCATGGAAGGAGGCTTGAGCGTATGAACTCCTCTGATGCTGATAAGGAAGTCAGATGCTTTTAGGTGTTCAAAGTGCTTTAGTTTTGACATTGCTGGATAAAAGTTGTGCAGCCTGTACCAGCGACCCAGAATTATGGCATCCCTTTGCCTAAGTCATCAGAAGGTTTGGTCTAGAAAGTATGTACAGTTGCTGGCAAGGTAGAGAAACAAACATAATCCAAAAGTGAAGTCAAGTCCCTTGCTACTTCATATCCAAAATGTGTCAGCCTGGTAGAAAGATGTTGCTAGACATGATCCAAAACCTAATGTTCTTAAGCTTTTTCTCTGAATGAGTATCAGCTCTTTTTAGCGTGGTATACAGTTTATGTACCTGAACTGTTTTATTTCTGTAGAAATGAGATCTCATGCTCCCTGCTTTTGGCCTCCACCACCTCTTTCTCCCACTTTCTGCGTCATGGGACTCCCAATGGCTTTTAATGTCCTTTCAGTCCAAGGTATTATCAGATGATGCAGCAGTTTCATGTTGCTAACTAAAATTAAAAAGACTGTATTAGAAAAATGCATATTCCTCAAGCCATTAAACAGTAATTGCTTCAATGTACAAAGTAATTATTTGGAAAGCTAGGTATTAATAGATGATACCTGCTAGAAAAAAATGTGAAGAAATAAAGAACAAGCCAGACCGCTCTCACTGGTGGAAATTTACTTTAAAAATGGTTATTTTCTCACAAAGGTATCAACTACATGGTCAAAACTCAATTTCCTGGAAAATGCTCCTTTTTCTTTTTTCTTCACGTGACACTTGTATCCTATGGCTGGCTGACGTGCTCCATCCCTGCGCTGCCAGAGCTGAATACTTCATTTTCCCAATGACTTCTGCTGTTTGATTTCTGTTTGATTAAAGCTCTCTGGTTTTTCCCATTCCTGTGTGGACTGTCCATTTGGCAGCATGTTGTAGGTGAGCTCAGCAGTTCAGATGCACTGTAGCTGAGGCTGAGCTTCACTACGCAGCCATCATCAGCACCTGTCTCTACCAACAGACACATCAGACAGCAAGGCAGCTTTTGTGTTCTGATTGCCATGTCTCATGTTATGTGCCTAATTAAAATGATGACCGTGATATTATTGTTAACTGTATTAGTATTCTTTTAATACTGACAGAAAGCTAACAGCCTTTACTATGGATAGGTTTTTTTCACTTTAGATAGAGGTCTGTCTTATATTTATTCAGATTTCCAAATAATGGCTGTACATACTTTCCTTACAGCATCTCCCCTTCACTTGCTGCGCATCAGCAACTTTTCTTGGTGAAATTTTAATTGCAGAATCTACTAATATGGCGCTGAGGTGAAAAAGACCTGCTCGGGACCAGGCTCAGTCTACATTTCTGGCCATGGCAGACAATACCAGTATCACCAGTGTGCTGAGTGTAAAGGCAGTTACAGTAAATGGCTACAAAATGCTGATTTTTATGTAGCAGCCTTTCTGATTATAGTGTAGCCATCACTGAAAAGCATCTTGTGAAGTTACAAGAGTGTACAGGTCTGCTGGTGTTGCTGCTGCTACTCTGCACAGCCTAGTTCATGTTTCATGTTTTTATTTTAGAATTCTGATTTTTTTGCAACTCAATTCTTTTAATTTTTAGCTGACTTTAAACTTACTTTTTGGCATTGTGAGTAGTTTGTAAGATTCAATGTTTTTGGTATTTGTAAATCTTTCCTAACATCCACAGATCTGGGCTTTATTTCAAGAAATAATTCTTTAGTATTAGGCATGCTGTTGTTAGCAGTCTGTCTCTGAAACTTGAGCAGACAGATTCATTGTTCTTTTGACTTCAATTTTGAGTTTGTTTTTTATCCAGAAGAATAATGTCTGTTGTGCATGCTTGACAACATAATTAGTATGTAAAGTGTGTATTTATGAAATACTAAAGAGCCATTTTTGCTTATTTCTTTGTTGGTTATTTGCAAGGAAAGCCTGTTAATTCATGTGGTTTTGCTTTTGTTCTCATCACTGGAAACGCTTTCTGCATGAGTGTGCGCTGTTTAGTTTTGTTGGGCTTTTTTTGTGACTGTTTTCCATAGAGGCTTGTAACGCTGACGTTGTGGTCATGCTTTGGATGCGTGCACGAGCTGTGTGTAATGAGCAGCGTGCCTGTACCACTGGGACCTGGGTTTCCTGCAGCGCCGGCCTAGCACAACTGCAAGTGAAAGGGGAATGAAAGTCCTTGGCTCCGATCCGCTCCCATGGGAAGGAACGCTCACCCTTATGTTTTTGCATACACGGTTTTACTTTAGACTTTTCCCCCAGCAAAATAGGTGCTTTCCACCTGCACAGCTGTAAGAGGAGCTGCTTTATGGGTGCCAGTGGTGTGCTGGCAAATATTGCACAGTGATTTAGAAGTGTTGGTAAAGGGCAGTGTTTGCAGAACCACTTGCTCCTAAAAGCCAGCCTTCACCTTACAGGGTCCTTCCTGCCTTGCCAAATCACTCTGCACACCTCGCTCCTCTACCTGTGCAGGTGTCATATGGGGAAAGGCATAAGAGAGACACTGGAGATGGCCATGGCGGTGGAGGCAGCCACAGCTGAGTCTGGGCTACAGTTCTAGCAGTGTCTTCTCTTAAGGTGGCGGGGAGGGAAGAGAGAAAGTTTCCTGTTTTCCCTCAGATTTTTATATCTTGCTGCACCCTACGCATTTCCTGACTTCTGGCTTCCGGGGAGCCCCGGTGATGCCTGGGAAGTGTAGTTCTCTTTAGCTGACTTAGAAAGACATCTTGAGGACCGTGGTTGGTTTCCCACAGATGCCTAAGCTGGTTACCAGAGTGAAAGAATGTTTAACTTCAGTTTTCTCTCCTGATACTGAAGAAATAGTGATCGCAGGTGGTCACTGTGCTGCATTCTAGCTGTAGCAATGCAGTCTGATCACTGTTGAAAAGCTGGGAGAAACTAGAGACCGTCCGTGGCGACCGAGTCTCTTAAAACCTTTTTGCAAGTTCCTACTGAATATGAATTAACTGTCATGTTCCAAAGATTTACAAGTTGGCCAGATTGGGGAACTTTTGCAGCCACAAGTGTGTCCTCACACAAGGTTCACCTTCCTGCTAGATGCTAAGCCTCTGCTATGAGATTTCACCTGCAATAAAAAGTAAACAGCTCAAGTGCTCAACCATCGTGGAGCACAGTCAGCCTGGTCTGTTTGGGCCCAAATGGTTAGTTTTACAAAAGTAATGATAACTTTAAAAAAATCAGTTATTTCCTGGTATCTGCACACTTTACAGAATCACAGAGGGGTTGGAAGGGACCTCTGAAGATCATCTAGTCCAACCCCCTCTGCTAGAGCAGGATCCTAGACTAGATTACACAGGAACATGTCCAGACAGGTTTTAAACGTCTCCAGAGACGGAGATGCCACAATCTCTGTGGGCAGCCTGTTCCAGTGCTCCGTTACCCTTACCTTCCTTTTCTTATCTAGTGCATTGTACACTCACACAAGGAGCTGGGTAGATTTTAATTCTTTAGAAGTAAGCATCTGGAAGGGCAAGCGTATCTCATCAGAGAAATGTCTGGAATGTATCGAGGTTAAATAATAAGCACTCAGATTGCTATGCCTGGCCATTTGATTTGTAAGCTTTGTAAGTTACCGGATTTTATAATACCTGAAAATATTCTGAGATAGTAAATATTTTTATGTAGTTTTTACGTAAAAGTTCTGCATATTTCAAGATGCTCAAGAATTTGTAGAAAGTTGAACAGTTTGGGGAATTCATTTTGAAGGAAGGTGGGTTTATAGGCTTTCAGGTTTTTTGCTCCTGTGCTCGAGACTGTTGAAATGTTCCTTCTTGGGGTTCTGTTTCTTTCTTCCTTTATCATGTTTTTCCGTGGAAGAAACTCATTTGACTTCTTTAGGATCATCTCTGATTTATGTGATTGCAAGGGAGGACAGACCTTTGGGGTGTTTTTTCTTTCCCCCTCCTGTGGGTTTGCGCTGCATTCAAAGTGCACTTGATAGTAAGTGCAGATCTGTTTTGTGTTACTTCTGTATCTCTAAAATAAACTGTTGAAGAAAACTATTAATGAAGCTCCACTAGCTTAATCTCGGCTCTAAAATTAATGTCATTCTTTCAACTCTCTAGGTGTATTACATTGAACTATAAATAATTTACGGAAAATGAATGGGAAAGCAGATGGTGCCAAGAACGCTTTGCACTTCGCAGAGCAACCAAAAATTGTTTAAATTTGCTTATGCCCCAGCACGTCTCTGTAAACACAGCAGAATTTAGCTTGTTTTTGAAGTAAGCTTCAGAAAAAGTCATTTTACTGAATAACATATCACAGAAAAAAGTTGTAAGTCCATGTCTTGTGCTAACAATTGTGAGCATATATATTCCTTTTTCTTATCCTAAATTTGCACTTTCACACTTAATTTAACTTGAAGGCAGTTTTTCTATTATATCAGATTTTTTTTTTCATGGTTTAAAGCTCCAGATAGAATTTTTTAGAAACGCAAGAATTTCCCTGCAGAATGGTGTTGGCATAAGATGAAAAAGTGTAATCAATTACTGTATTCTCATTGCTCTGCTTGACATGTGTAAAGTTAAGGATGTGAGTAGTGGTGAAAGGGCAAATTGGATTTTTAGTAACTAATGTAATTATTTGAAGTAATTCCAGGCAGATCTTGTAATGCTAGCAGTCTGTGATTATTACTTTGTCAAAAAAGAGAGTGCATTCTAAAATTATGTATTTTTTAAAAACGGTACTTATCCTCTATGCCATTTTTTTGGGGGAAGGCCTTTGGGAATCCCTCACTTGCCCTCACAGTTTTTTCTCTGCAGGCACAGTATCCTGGAAATGCATTTTTTGGTTTGATCCTTTTCCTCCTTTTTGGAGGAACAGGAGCTTTCTGTATAGGCATGAAGTGTTGCAAGATCTGTGGTGGTTTTTGGCAGGCATATTCAGCCCAAGTGTAGCTATGCTGCATGTCTTCCTAATTTCTTGTACCACTTCACAAGTGCTTTCTTGTGTGCACGTTGACATAACACAGACAACTGGAGACAAAGTACACATTTTCAAAACTGTAGTTACTCAAGATGCCCTTTTTTTATATGACAAAATCTGAATTTATCTGCCGTGCTGAGCAGCTCTTCAGTTGAAGCAAAAAGCCCCCCACTCTATTTTTGTTATTGAAATACTTTTTCCATCATATGAAATGGTATGCCCTTGAGATTACAATGTTCTCCTTTAAGATTTAATTAAATAAGAGACTGAAGGGGTCAGTACATTTAAAGAGTTAAAGTGTATCTTTATACCTGTGGAGTTAAGCAAATGCAGAAGTGATGCAAAGCTGAAATACTGTTTTAATGCTTTGTGAAGTGAGGAGGATATTTGTCTCCAGCCTGCCCTTTCTAAAGGACATGCAGTCTGAGAAAAGAATTTCTCCCTTTTTTAAATCTGCTTTGTAATCTTAACCCACTGTCCTGTCAAGTGATGCGATTTAGGGGATCTTTCCAGGCTGTAGTGCTCAATTACGGGGTTCTGTGCCTTGTTTGTTTATGTTACAAAGTAAATGTTTCTGAATAAATTAAACAGGGCAGCATTAACAGCTGTAACAACAACAATTAGATGGCATCTTCAATTCAGTTTTACACTAATTGAGAAAATCAATTCCTGTGTTGAGATTTCTTCCCACAGTCTTAAAATATGTATTGGTTGCTTTTTTTAAGGGGAATGGGGAATCATGTTGAAGGGGAATTTTGCATCTTGGGTTTGCACCTGGGTCCAAAGTAATTCCTTTTGCTTTTAGTGTCTCAAATTACATTTTTCTTTTTTTTTTACCAGTGTCAGGTCTTCTCTGTCTGACAAATGATACTGTGCTGGACGTGGGTGCCTGGGGAATTGCATCAATGTAGAAGTGCTAGAGCAGATCGTTACCAGGCATCTGATACCTAAGTTACCTTTATATACCCTTAAGGAAGTATTTGGATCCAGAAGCTCTGGAACCTGTCAGCCACAAAAACTCGGCAGTACCTGCTGCTTCTGTGACGTTTCCCTGCATGGCTCGGACCTTTTAAGTGTAGATGCTTTTTCTTTTTCCAGTGTCTAGAACTTACCTCTAGTGAGCAGATTGGTTCATGGCTCTCGGCTGAGCCTTGCTCCAGCACTGCCCCAGTTTCGTGCGTGGCCTAATCCTGCAGAAATAATCAGTACATTCCAGTAACCTCATCTTCCCCCTCCTCCCACTATACGAAGTGCAGACAGAGCTGCTTTATGCATTTGAAGCGGTTGCTGCTGTGGTTTGCTTACATAGTGCAGCGAGAGGAGTAGCAGAGAGCAGTGCGTATAGGTGAAAAGTTGTGGGTTTGTGGCTGTTAACTGCTTGCGGCTGCCATCTACTTACCTGTCGGCCTAGCCCCTGTGACTAACCAGCATTTCACACGCTGGTAATCACAAACACCACTCTACTTAGTATTTCACAGGTTTGTGTTTTCCACGTTTGAAGTATGCAGACGTACTGAAAACATAACGAAACTGAAAAAAACCCAACGCCCAGAAATAATCCCCCTTCCCTTTATTTCTACTCTCCATTACTGTCAAGCAGCAAGTAGTGCAGGCTGGTCAGATGGGTGCTAACTTGGGAAGAATAATGTGGTTGTCTTAAATCACTTGGAAGAGCTCTGCAGGATTTTTTGCATCTTTCAGGAAAAAAAAAAAAGTATTGCTAATGCACAACAGCAAAAATAAAAAGCCTTAACCCAAAGGCTGACTTTGTACAGAAAGATTTTTTTTTTTAAAGCGTCAAAATCAAATTCAATGTCCTGCTGCCTCAACCATAAACCATGACAGTAAATGCAGGATAACCCCTCTTTTGTTCTTTACTATTTTTTGCAATTAGTTCATTTTTTCTCCTGTGGAGAGGCTGCATGAAAGATCTTGTTATTTGTGGCTGTGATAAAATATGCTGGCTCAGCCTGCCTGAAGAAACAGAAGCCTTGGCAGGAATGCTGATTACCATGACAATCTAAGCAGTCTAGAGCTGTGGTTTGTGGGGGGTTTATCATAAAGATACAAAACATATCCTGGACAGAAAAGCTGATAATACCATCATGACTCAGGAGATCCAATCATCCTTGCAAAACTTTGTTTTTCATATTGTGTTACTTGAAGAGGGGTCAGGGGGAGTCCTATCAGCCTCATGTATATTTTTTATAACATATTGGTGTGTTTGTTTATCTATTTTAGTATGTATTTTTTATGCTGTAGTTACATGTTTGGGGTTTTTTTAAAATAACATTTTAAATTTGTTGTTGAGCACCTGTGTAAAATTTAGGTATTGATCACAGGCTTGAGGAAGAGCTTGGGATGAAGGTCAGCTGGTCCAGAAAATTTCCACAAATGATATTTCTGCCTCAGGGAGACATCTGATAAGAATTTCTCCTCCCGAGATGGGAGAGCAGCTAATGCAGATCTAGGGAGGGAGGGATGAAGCACTTTTGTTTTGGGGAGCTGTAGTAAAGGCTTCTGGACGCAGAGACGAGGCTGCTGGGTTTGGACAT
>JAVSBS010023718.1:0-37964 GCA_033124195.1 Coracias cyanogaster | reverse complement strand
TCAGCCGGTTGTCGACCAGCACCCCCAGGTCCTTTTCTGCCAGGCAGCTCTCCAGCCACTCCTCCCCAAGCCTGTAGTGTTGCTGGGGGTTGTTGTGACCAAAGTGCACGACCCGGCACTTGGCTTTGTTAAACCTCATACGATTGACCTCAGCCCATCGCTCCAGCCTGTCCAGATCCCGCTGCAGAGCCTTCCTACCCTCAAGCAACGTCATACAGTTGACCTCATGACACCCATGGTCATGCAATGTGGCTATGATAGATGCATGTGGAAATTACAAGACTGCATTTGCCCCTGTTAGTGTCTCCTTACCCAGCTTACTGGCAGTGTTGATCTCCATCCTCTCAGGTGCCAGCAACCTCCACAGGTTCTTCAGCCTTTGAGAGTTCTTCCAATTCACTGGTCTGAAGGATAATCAGAAAGACACTTCACAGAATCAAAGAGAATTGCCTATATTGGAAAAGACCTTTAAGATAATCGAGTCCAGTCATTAACACTGACAAGTCCTTGGCTAAACCATATCCCTAAGCACAATGTCTATGTCTTTTAAATACCTCCAGGGATGACTTGCTAGTGTTTGTGCTCCAAGGAAAGATGCTTGTGGTTAAAGCTGATGCATTGTTTCCATACGTTTTATAAGAGATGTGCACAATATAGGTGATAAACCATTTAGCAAAAGTGACTCTGCCCCTCTCTTTACATAGTTGCCAGCGTAACAGAAAGGCACCTGGCTGAGTTTTAGAAAGTTTAGCCATGCCCTGAGTGATGGTCTGTTTTTCAGGTTGGAGCTTCCCTAAATGATAATTTTCCTTCAGCTGTGTGTGTATCAGTAGGTACATCGGGTAACATGCATGATATATGCGAGTACTTCAGCATGAAATTTGCACTACAGGCTTTTTGAAAAGATTGTGTCTTTTTATACACTGTAGCTTTCTCATGACCTAACGCGTTTAAAGGAGCATTATGAAAAAAAGATGAAAGATTTGATGGCAAACACTGTGGGAGCAGTAGAGATTCAGCAACTTAAGCAAAAACATGAGCTGAAGGTAGTGTAGTTGATTTTTGTAACTAGTTACATTTAAATGATTGCTTTTCCAACACAGACAATGTTGTCTTTCTCTTTTAATAACAACTTGAAAAAGTGGACAGTGATTTGTGTGAAATGAATTCTAAATGTGCTCAATTTATTATTGTGCAGTTTATCCTAAAAGTACTTTGCCAAGGACCTTTTCTCACGCTTATTTTTAATGGTAACAGTTTCAGAAGATGAGAAAGGACATTGTCCTTCCATGCTGACTGGTGCCCTGATCCCAGAGTGTGAGCCAGGCACACAGACCTGGCATCTCTCCGAGACCCGAGTGACCTCTCTGGGGCTGTCCTGACCCTGGCTCTACAGCTACGTGGGCATCAGAATCTACCTGCTCTCCATTCTGAACGGAGCCAGTATGAAAAGGCTGGGTTTTTGCTAAAAGCTTCGGCTCAAACTGAGAAATTGCCTGATTGCAGCAAGACAGCCTTGTTTGTGTTCTGATGGCGCTGATGATATCAGCACAGCTCTGACCGTGCTGGGGATTTTTTGCCCTGGTAGCATTTTGGGAAAGCAAAGTACAAAGCAGTTTTAAAAATAAATATTTCCTAGCAAAACAACACTTCATTTTTATGATTTATGATTTTTGATGAAGGAAGGGTTCTTAAGCATTTCTGCTATTTTAGGCTTGCATATATTATTGCTATGAAGTAAGTCTGTTTCTCCAGGCTTGAATTTATTAGAAAAAGTACAGGTGCTCAGATCTGAGCTTTTATGGATCTGTATACTTAATAGATATTCCTTTGACTTTAAGCTATATTTATAGCCTAAACTACTTGATCAAAGTATCTTTAAAAAGAACATTGTCAAAAGTATTCTGCATGGTGTTCTGCTCAGGTGTTTTCCTGTTGTTCACTGAACACGTAGACTGTATTTTTTTTTTTTTTATCTTACAGATGCAAAAGCTTATGAGAGCTGCTAGAGAAGGTACCAAAGATGGGCTTGAAAAGACAAAAGCAGCTGTGAAGAAGGGCCGTTCTTTCATTAGAACAAAATCTTTTAATTCTCAAGGTATGTGCTTATTACACTGTTGGTTACTCTTTCCAGTCATTTCTGAGACAGGAAGTGGATGACCTAGCAGGCTGTTGTACTGGGAGCTGAGTACTGCATGTGTGAAATCAGCTTTATATCAATAAGGTATGGTATAATTCAGTTCAGATGACTGTATGGTGAATGTATCCTGAGTCGATACAGGTTTGGGGCAGGAACCCAAGTGACTTGAGAAACCTGAAGACCACAGAGAAGGATCCGCTTAAAAACAATAGCAACAACCAAAAATCCCACCAAACGATACCATAGATGCTCTCTAGGTGTTGGTATATGGGAGTCTAGAAATTATGTTAAGGTACTAAATCTGTCCACTTCCCCCCACCTAGTAACTCCTGAATGACAGGAAAGTCTGCTGTTATGACATTGTCCTGGTTCGGACAGGACAGGGTTAATTTGGTGCAGCTATTCGATACCATGATGACGTCCTGCCCTGGAGGTTAGTTCCAGGGGGAGGGCAGTTCCTTCAGTTCAGCTTCAGCGTTTTCGGGGCGAGCACGTGTGTTCGGTTCGTCTCTTTATCTCTGGTGTTGCCTTTTTCTGTGTATTACTTCTTTCTTAATATTGTTGCTGCAGCATTTTCTTAGGTGTTTTTATGTTAAACTTTCCTTATCTCAACTCAAGAGGGCATTTTAAAACCTTTTTTTTTTTTTTCTTTCCCTGTCTGCAGCCACGGCAGGGGGAAGTGGGAGGGGAGCAGCAGCGCCAGCCACGCGGGCAGAGACCCGCTGCTGCTTTACTAAGCCAGCACAGACATGGCTTCCAATGGAGTGATAGTTGACTGTTTTAAAAGTTTGTCATGTCTGCAGGATAACAAACACTTTCAATGCTTAAGAATGGAAGTAGGAGCGGAGACTGTTTCGCTTTGTTGCAGTTCAGTGATTTTTGATGAAAGCTGAGTGTTCTTTCTCTAGTCAAGAATAAATGTCAGCCCTCTGTCAGGAGCCTTAGCAGCAGCAGTCCACAGCTAATTTTTGCAAGGGACGGGGTAGTAACTGAATACAGACTTGCTTCTTCAAGATAAGTCTGAGAGGTAGTATATGTTTCTGCTCAAGTTTCTGCCCAACTAATTGAAAGGTTGTAACTTCAGAGCTTATAAAACTGCAATTTTACGAAGCTAAAACCCCAAGACTGGAACAAAATGTTTTTAGTGATTGAACTAACATAAAGCTGCATCCTATCAGCAAGGACCAGGGCACATTTTACATCCCCTGCATGGCCTCTAACTGCTTCTGAACTTAGTTCACAGACAGAAAATAGAAATTTGTTTGCACTAACTTCAGTGATCAAAAATGTATCCTCAACTTCTTGCTATTGCGCGGGAGGAAATTGTCAGCTTCAGCAGGGCGGTGTTGCAGTGGACCTGGCATTCCTCCTTACATTTCTATGGCTTAGGTAGCAGACACGGGATATCTGTGGACAGTTTAATCCCTTATTTACCAAATCAGGAGGGAGCTGGTGACAAATTTGTCAAATAAAATCATTAATTCCTCGCAGCCAAGAGATCGGTTTCCTTTGCTTCACTTTTTTTTGTTCTAAGACACAGTTTCTCACACTGTTCTTTCCTTATCTCTTCTTTGCTCACATCTACTTGTTTGCTGGCTTCATACTGCCACCTATCACTGCTATTCTGTGGTGCTTTTTGCACAAAGGTAGTACATAGGGAGCAATGCAGAGTCCCTTACTCTCATTTCTGACAAAAAGCATCATTTTGGTACATTTGGCTACTGATTTTAGTTCCATTATGGAAAGGTGTATGGAAATTTGAAAGCATGATCATATTATGGGCGTGTTTAATTTTTTTCTTGAAGGTCATTTATTTAAAAAGTGCTGGACCTGGAGCTGCAGTGTTTTAACCCTAGATGTCATGTCCTGCCCTCTGGACAGCCCTTTCTTCTGGCTGTGAGAAGGGAGTAGAGGTCAGGTAAAGGATGCATAGGCTGTCTCCTGCTCTGTGGATTTTAGGATTTAGAGATACCTTTGAAAGATACTCTGTGTTAGAGCGCCTATCAGTGGTTGTATTTATGTGATTTCACAGGTGATTCAGGAGCACTAGAAATTTCGTTTCGTAAGCGAAAATAAGACTACTGCGTAATTCCTGTGCTTGGATGATAGGATCTTTGCCTTTTTTTTTCTCTCCTTTTAATCTCCATGTTCTAAAAGTTGAAATCCTTGTTATTCAATCATTTGTAGATCACAGATCATCGTGTCTGGAAGAAGAAGAGCTAAAATTATTTATTGATGTGGACTGTATGCATACAGAAGCAATTATGACTCCTATGCCTGAAGGATTGTCGCAGCAGCAGGTAGTAGGCTTTTGGAAATACTATTTTCTGCCTCTTTTTCCTCCCCTTCTGCTTTAGGTCAGTGGCTTCCAGGTGCCATGCTCTTCAAACATATTGCTGTTTGAAATTAAAAGTAAATTAAGTGGACATCAAATTCAGAACTGAATAAGTACATTTTTGAATATTGGTATGTTTGCATATATTTGCATCAGCCCTGATTTCAGCCAGAGTTGCAAAATAGTGTTTTGCATTATAAAATTATCTACAATAATTATATTATTTCACTACCTGAACACTTAAACTAAATGTGATGGTTTTGAGTGAAAAAGAAAAAGAGCTTAAACATTTTTATTAAGTCACAAGACGGTGCTCCAGGGGCTCCAGTATTTCTATTTTAAATAGAGAGATTATCCTGTGTGCTTTCTGAATCTCAGGGTTTCTCCTGATTAAAAAAAACTTGTCCCCAATAAAGTCAAGTCTACAGAAGAGTATATTTTGCTGTTCTCCACCTCAAACTCTGTAGTCACTGTGGAAACCACTTCAAGAAAACCACCAAAATCAACATCAGTTAGAAATTTTGGTTGAAAATAAATCCTATGGGTTCATGTTACTGTATTGGTATGAGAAGTAATAATTATATGAGAGTTTTTAGCTTCTTGGTGTCAAGTCATGAGTTAGTACCTTCAGAAAATGAGGAAAAATATTAAGAGGCAGTTGAGGAGATTGGTATAAGTTTTATGGTTTGCTTGGTGAGGTTTATTTTTCTGATGTGTTTAGCACAGTGAAGTGCTTATCTTGTAACAATGCGACTACCAAACTGTGTTATGCTACTGTAAGATTTTATTATAATGTAAGATCTCAGCATCAATCTGATTGGCAACTTTTCCTTCTTTCCAGATAGGGGTTTCAGAGTTTCACTGGGTTATTTTGTAGGTAATTAAAAACAAATGTACCCTTTTTTGGAAAAACAGAGTGCTGTTAGTTTGGAGCAAACTAGTCATTGTTGTGTAGGTCATGATGTATGTTGTTTATCTACTCAGGAAGAGCTGCCCAAGTGGGCAGGAATGGAGTTGGGAAAGCCAAAGCTCAGCTGGAGCTGGTGAGGTGTGAAGAGCAACAAGTAAAGTTTTCTTGTATGTACATTAGCAGCAAAAGGACAGTTAAGAATATTATGGGTCTGCTGCTTGATGAGGCAGGAACCTAGTGACAATGGGCACTGAAAAGACCAAGGTACTCAGTGCCATCTTCGCCTCAGCTTTTACTGGTGACACTTGTTCCGGGGCCTCTGAAGTCCTTGAGCCTAAAGGCAGGTCCTGCCTGAGTGAAGCATTACCTGCAGCCATGGAGTTCTGAAGCTAGTTGGATATACAAGTGTCTGTGGGACCAACCGGAATAGATTTAAGTGTGCTAAGAGTAAGGCCTTTCTCTATCATCTAAGATCCCAGTGATCAGAAGACAGGAGGAAAAAATTAAATGTCACACTTGTCATTGTCAGGAGGAACAAAAAGGAGCATCCAGGCTGGCTTCACCTCAGTCCCTGTGAAGGTGATGGAGCAGATGCTCCCGAGAGCTATTTCTGGATTTGAAAGGACAGGAGGGTGATTGGGAAGAGTCAGCATAGATGAATGGGAGACTTCAGTCCTTTTGAGATGCCTGGCTTGCCACAGAGGAGAGCAGAGGATGTAATTTACCTCTGCTTTAGTAAGGGTTTCTGCAGTATCCAGAAGTACCGCTGTAGCCATATAGGTGAGAGAGAATTTCTATGGGTAGACTAGAAGGTGGGTGGAAAACAGGCAAGGACACTATGCTCAGAAGATCCATGATACAAAGTCCAGTGGGTGACCAGTGTCGGTGGTATCCCACAGGGGTGACACGGAGCCCATGGTGTTTAATACCTTCGTTAGTGACCTAGATACCAGCTGCAGTAACTGCACATTTGGAGGTGATACCAAATTGGAGAGGTGCACCAGGCCATGTGTGGGAGGCTGAGGCTGCTGGTCACCGTGGCTTTGATGGGCTGAGGTTGACAGAAAATATGAAGCAGCTCAACAGAGGCCAACGCAAGTCCTGGCTCTGGAACAGCGTAACCCTGAGCCACGGCACAAGCTGGGAGCTGACAGACTGCACAGCAGCCCTGGGCACCCACCTGGAGAGGTTGAAGGTCAGAAGCCCCTTCCAACCTGGACTTATCTGCCACCAAAGATCTGCTCTTATGAATATGCTTCTTTTAAACAGCAGGTGGCATGATAGCTTTTGTTTAAAACCTGGTGCCTCTTTAAATACTGTGTCCTGGGTTGCGTCTCAGTCCTGGTAGCTTTTGCTTTAATACTGGGACCTGAATTCATGGGATAAGTTGTTTATGTGTGTGTGCTACTGTTACTAGCAAAAATTTGAATATAAATGTAAGATTTGCATACAAGCCTTTTGTAAGTTGTGTGTCTCTATTGCAATAACCTGTAGGCACTATTAAGTGTCTGTTTTTGTGTATTATAGAGCCTGAGAAAAACATTTTCTACAGATGTTTATTCTTTTCAGAAGAATAAACTGTGACTAAAAGCAGAGTTGGTATCCTCTACCAGAGCAGCTGATACAGCATGCCATTCTGCATCGGCCAAATCCATTCTAAACAGAAATTAGACACAACCAATTTTACTGTATGGATCTTTAAGCCAAGGCCTCAGATAATTATGAAGTCTCCCTTTGAAATGCCAGTACTTGAAAGGAAAATCCTTGCATAACCTCTGTTTAACTTAATAACGCAAAGTACAAGTGTGGAGAATTAAAGGCAGCTGTGGAAGAGAATGCAGGAGGCCGTGAGGATCAGGAGCAGAGTGAAGCAAGTCTGAGATCTGAGTTTAATGGTCAGCTGGGCTAGCTTAAAATAGCAAAAGAAGCAGTTTTGCCTTCCCGTGTAGTTGTGGGAGGGGCTTGATCGTGCCCTTGTGCTGTCTTCTGCCTCAGAGTCCTGCTTTTGAAGTCCCTGAGATGAGATGGATTTGAGTAAAAACAAATCCTTAAAACCAGCAAGAAATCTAATCAGTAGCAGTAAGAAGTTTACATTTTAAACTAGATTGGTTTCCCAGTCCTTCCTATCATATCACCTGCACATGCATACATAGTGCTTTTTAGCTGAATTACTGAAGCAGGAGTTGAGAAGGAGATGTGATAAATAGCCTGTGGTTTGTAAACATGAAATATGCCTGAAGCTCTTACAACTCTTGTCAATGGGTATGAATATAGATGAGATGAGGTTTTCACTTATGCATGGTAATGCCCGAAAAGGAAAGCTGACTTACTGAGATATTTTCTCATTGGTACAGTATACACAGCCTTACCTTAAAAAGGCAATTAATGTTTGCTTGTTTGTCCTTCAGGTTATTCCTAATAAATTTATAAAACATACTAAAAAGGGAAAATCTCAAAAACTGATTTTTAAAACTTGATTACCTATCTTGTTGTAGCGATTCACACAAGTAGCCAACATCATCTTATACCTATTATTATTTATATTAATGCCTAAATTTAAACATCTAAAATTAAAAGGCAAGTTTCAAAAGTTAAGCTTGCAATAGCAACAGTCAGCAAATATTATAGATACAGTAACTGTTTTGTTATTTAAAATAAATGAATAATTTTGGAGTGATAGTAAATCTAATTACTTTTGAAGAGGTACAGTATTATTTTATTGCAGTTCTAGTATTGAAATTGCTTTGTGTGTTTTGTATTTTATTAATGTGAGAATTTTATCATCAGCGTTTCCAACTATGATGAATGTGTTACCTGATCAGAGCTTCAAACAAAGTTTTGTTTCTTCAACAGGTTGTGAGAAGGTATATTTTGGGCTCTGTAGTTGATAGTGAGAAGAATTACGTGGATGCTCTCAAAAGAATTCTGGAGGTACCTTAATATCTTTTGCATTTTATAACTAGAAAATCTGAAAAATAATCAAATTCCTAATGAATCTGTAGTATGACTTGAATAGATTTTGCTTCATGCCAAATGTTTAGAGATTGTGTGTATATACTATTACATAAGTTGGTTTTTTCCTGCTTGTAGAAGACCTATTTGTTTGTCTGAATTTATTTATGTATTTCTTTTCCCCCACAGCAATATGAGAAGCCCCTTTCAGATATGGAACCAAAATTACTGAGTGAAAGAAAACTCAAAATGGTCTTTTACCGAATTAAGGAAATTCTTCAGTGCCATTCAATGTTTCAGATTGCGCTGGCGAGTCGTGTAGCTGAGTGGGACTCTGTTGAAATGATTGGTGATGTCTTTGTTGCTTCAGTAAGCAAATGCATCTGAACAGATAATCTGTTTCTATTTTAGGCTTGTTATTGCATCTCCATATCTTTCTGTCTAACTTGGGCACTTTATTCCCATATTCTCCAATGCCTGTGGCAACTGCCAGAGTGTCTATGTACCATCCGGGTAAGGAAACTGACACCAAAACGTGTCCTCAGCTTGGCTGGCAGATATGAAATGATTGTGGGCAAAACTTGCAGGCTTTGATCAAGCTTTCAGACATTTAAGTAAACAAGTTTCTTTTTTGGAGAAGACAGAGGTTCACAAACCCACCAAAATTAAGGTGAGAATGAGACTCAGTGTCTCTGAAAAAGTAGGTAGTCATTCATAGTATGTTTGTTGGGAGTAGCAAAAAACCACTGGAGGTGATGTCCTGAATTCCTGGGTTTTAACTAAGGCTGGAGCACAGGGTAAAGTGTATTTGTAAAACATTGTCCGACCCTTAATGGGAGTCCATCCAATAAAGGACTTTGCTCTGAGGATGGTGAGACACTGGAACAGGTTGCCCACGGGGGTTGTGGATGCTCCGTCCCTGGAGTTGTTCAAGGCCAAGTTGGATGGGGCCTTGAGAAATCTGATCTAGTGGGATGTGTCCCTGCCATGGCAGGGGGGTTGGAACTAGATGATCTTTGAGGTCCCTTCTAACCCAAACCATTCTGTGGTTCTATGAACTAGGCACTGCTTTAAATTAGGAAAAACAAGAAGTGGCCTTGGTCGATAGAAAGACAAAGTTCCCACCACAGGTGTGTGGACAGAAAAGGCTGCCTAACTGCAGGTTTGAGTGCTTTGTTTTGTTGCCGCTCAGCTGCTGGAAATTACTACCTTTTCATGCCTGCTGTAAAAGAGCTGGAATCTTTGAGTGCTTTGACCCCATTTCAGTCAAAATCAAATGGTTATTAAGGATTTGATGTTTAAAGCAAACCTATCTTGCTTTGACTGAAGCAAGTTAGAAAGTGTTAATGACACCAGCTCTGCAGAAGAGAGGGATTAAATTACTAAAAAGGCCATGGGCCACAATCTTACCCTTCACATGGCTGTTTGCAGGCCACACAATCTGTCTGTGTTTTTGGTAAACCCTTACCAGGTGAAGATGGGGCATGAAGGCCCTGGGACTTCGCTTTTCACCAAATGTGGAAGGTAGGCAGCAGTGAGATGATCAGGGGAATATCAGTGGGCGAATATCAGTGGGCGAATATCAGTGGTTGCCCTTTGATTGCCCACAGTTCTCAGCTCTGCCCTAGTGCTGAAGCTGAGATGAAGCTATTTCTGTAAATTTACATTTTGTAATTCACAGCTGTTAACATCTTTAGGTTTCCAACCTGTTCTCTACGGAAAGATTATTTTGGGTGTCTGTAGATCCAGCACTAGGCCAAGCAAAGCCCTTAGTTCCAAGCAAGGAGAGTCCTTAATGGTCAGAGGTCTAGATAGTTACACTTTCAAGGATCTTTTGTATTTATAGTTAAGGTTTACCCTTTATCTTTTCAGTTTTCCAAATCTATGGTACTGGATGCATACAGTGAATATGTAAATAACTTCAGTACAGCAGTAGCGATTCTCAAGAAAACATGTGCCACCAAACCTGCCTTTTTAGACTTCTTAAAGGTGAGTTTGTCCAATCTTAAAACAGGGCATATGATATAAATATGACAGTATAAATTACAAGTTAGAAGGAAATTTGGCTGCTAATATTATATATTGTATGACTGTTTTTATGGACTTTGGTTTTACATTTTATGAGTTTGGCACAAAAATATCCCCCGAGAATTCACTTTCACTGCTCTGTATTTTCAGAATAATAACATGATGTTAGATCTAGGATGTGTTTTGAAGTGCACTGTAGTTTTGTTATTATTCAGTTTATTGATGTTTGCATTATTGTACTTAGGAAAAAATACCAATGCTTTGCCATCAGGTGAGCTTCAAATAATAGCTCACCATCAGAGGCCTCTTTGTATTTGGAATTTATTTTACTTCTCACGTCTTTATTTTATTGTACAGAGTCACATAACTAGGTTTCCATTCCACAACAATTTCCTAGTATTTTGAAAACCATGTTTCCAGTTTGGGGTTGAAATTTGAAAATTTTTGGGCAGAATGTGTACTACCCTAATGAATATGAAGCTTCTGATAATGTGCATGGAGAGCCTGGTACATGCAGTAAAAATGCTGCAAATACCTAGGGATGATACCTTACAGAGGGTACACGAAATCCATTGCAAGGCTTTTACGCTGTGACACTGCTGAGAGCCTGGAAGCTCTGCTTGTCCCATTCCCTGAGAGTCCTGCATTGAGTTGCATCTCAGAGCTGTCGCCCTGTCACATCTGTTGGAACAGTCCACCAAATACTGAAGTTGGATGCTCTAGACAAACTGGATAGTGAAGCTCTTGGTTTCCTAGAGAGGGATGTGTCGCGTTAAGGGTGAGAGAGACGTTTGCCTGCCAGAGCCCAAAGGCTTGCCCTGCGCAGTTCCGCAAAGTCAAGAAGTATGTCTTAGAATTCGGCCTCAGAGCCTTGGATAAGGGCTTTGCACGGAGACGTTCATGTCTGCCTCAGAGCCCCCGTTAAAGAGCTTGCACTGAGACAGTGTAAAAGTTACAACTATTAGATTTATTGAAGTAACAGATACAGAAGGTTTGGAATTGCTTTTAATAAATGCACTAACTGCAAAGAAGGATAATTGAGCTCGAATTAGTGATTCCTGGTTACACCCAACACAGTCAGAGAAGCAAGTCTGTGTAATAGCTCAATGAATAACAGGAGTGATAGGAAAAGTTAAACTGTATATTTAAGGCACAGTTCTTACCAAGAAGGTGTCCCTGTCTTGGGTGGAGGAAGAGTAGTACAGCCCATCTACCATGTCTGCTAGACTTTCTACCTTCTCCCCTCCACGGTGTGTGCCAGCTCTAAGCAGTCCTCCAAGAGATATTTCCCCTGTGATTTTTTTTATTAATTATTATTTTATTTTTTTTTATATCCTGATCCCATCTGTCCATGCCTTCTAAGTGACGTTCAGCATGATTTGGGTTGAGAGTTGAGTAATATAGTGTGAATATTTAGCATGTACTTCGTTAGGCTCATGACTGTACTTAGGGGCGTGAACTTTAATATTAATTTTTTCCATTAATTAGATTAAGGTCTTTGCTTGGACACTATGGCCTTCAAGATTGATGTAGGAGCTGTTTGCTTCTGTGGGTTAGCCAGAACAGGGACATCTTATCTTCACAAGACTCCCTCCTTCAGCCATTTGGCAGGCCAGCTCAGTGGGTCTCCCCCCCAGAGATAGCACAAGAATCTTGTTGTTGCAAACATCTTAACCTTTCTCCTGAAGTGCACTAAATCAGCCTGTGTTCCTGTCTCACGGCAAGCTAGGCCGTTGTCCTACAGGGTGGCAAAGGAAATGATTCTTTATTTGTCTTCAGCTCGTAAAATTAATGAACAACCTTTTGGAGCATGGCCAGCACTACACATGATTTTATTCTGGAAGCCTTAGGCACAGTGAAGATCAGACTCTCTAGTGAGCGTCTGGTCACTTCATACCTCATTGTTCCAACAGAGGCATGGCATATACCTCTCATCACTGCTTGACAGTGCCGGCACTGGTGCTGCTCAGAGCTGGGGACTCTAAGCCAAACTCTGACAACAGAAGACATTTGCCCACAAGCAGTGAAGACCAGAATCTTCACTACTGCTATCTGGGGGGAAGAAAAATGTTTGTGAAGATTAGTATGGAAACAAATCGTTGTGAAGCTGGTAGTTGTAGCAATAAATAGGACAACACCAGTTTAATATTGCTTTGGTTTTTTAATAATGAGTATTTCCTCTACTTTGCTTATTTTGAGTCAGCTGTGATTCTGGCTAAAATATTTCCAAGTGTTGAAATGCCTCATACAAACAGGGCTTTTCTGCATGTGCAAATGAAGTTTGTCTGGTTTTATCTGCCAGTCCTGATAACCAAAATACTGGGTTCTTATGTTTTTCTTTCCAAATATAAATCAGTGTTCTTTTCCTTACTTTCTTCTAATAAAGAAAATCAAAATCTTTTTGTTTGCACAGCGTTAAGATTGTTTTCCTTAGATTTCCTCTTAAAACCACATAGGTAATTAGAGATTTATAGCCTCTTCACCCCAAGAAACAGAGCAGCAATAGTAAATTACACACTACAAATCAAGAGATAACTTACACTTTTCAAATTTAAGACCTTGAAGTATGTTCCCTTTGTGCTTGAAGTTAAGCAGATGTTTCAGTGCACTGCTTACGTTAAAAGCATGAATGTGCTGTATCAATATATACATAGGTGCTGCATTGCTGGTGCGGCTTTATCCCAGCTGTACTTATTTAACAAGGAGATTTCAGTTCAGTGACATGCCATCATTTTCATAGTGACTTTTAAAAAGTAGTTAATATTTTAAAATGAAATCTCTATAGAAAATGGAATCTTTACAGTACAACTGTTAGAATTAACGTAAATGGTGTACAAAGATTTTTAGGAAATGTTTTCCTTTTGTTCTGTAACCAATGGAAGTATGCTCACAGTATTAAACAGTGTGGTTTTCTTGCTTTGCAGCACTGCCAGGAGTCAAGCCCCGATCGAATTACCCTGTATGGTTTAATGATGAAACCTATCCAGCGCTTTCCACAGTTCATTCTACTGTTACAGGTAAATGATGTTTACCAAAGGAATGCTCTTGTTGCATTCTTACGTGGTTTGCTTGTGGGGTTGCATGGTAGCTGTCTTCTGCTGGAGGAGCATGCTGCAGTGGACGTGACCACTGGCCCATGGGCAAATAACAAAGAAAAAATTTCAGTGCATCATAATGTGCTGATTTCATAGTCTGATTGCAGGGATAGGGTGTAAATACACCTCAGGAAGATCTTTGTGAACTATATTGACTCTAGAGTACCTGCTAGGTTAGGTGTAGCTTGTAAGTTGCTTTGTAGTAAAGCTGTAGTTTAAATGTCCTACTTGTTCATGTTAGTTAGCTAATGACACCCCAAAACACCACTAGGAACTTTGTGGCATTGCTTTTCATTTAAGAAAAACACAAGGGGATGTAATGTTCATGATGTATGATCAGGTGTGTGTAGAACAAAAGCACGCTCTCTCCCTGACTGCGTGGCTCATGGGACCTGCTGGAGTGTGTTGCACCCTCCTTCTGACTGGCAGTGTCTCATTTTCCTTCCCATGGAAACTGAGGATTTCACAGGGAGTCCTCAGGTCTCATCCGAACAGACAGTTGAGCTGCAGGAAGAGCACAGTTCCTCAGTGTAGACCTGTTCCAGACCAACTTTTACGCTGTTTGTAACTCCTTCCAGACCTGGAAGGTCTGTCCCTGTGAGTGCTACGAGTTAGCTGTTTTGCAGGTGGCACAGAGGAGGACAGACTTTGGGATACAGGTCCAGGAATTACTGTGAGACGAGTAGTAGAGGTAGTTGTGTAGAGAGCATGCAGGTAGGGAGCCAAGGCAAGAGTTTTTGAAGTAGCAGAAGAGATGGAGTTTACTGCATCAGGAAGCTGTAGTGAATTTGTAGGGATTTTTAAGCACTGTAGGAAAGGAATAAAAATAGAATTCAAATAGTTCCTGCTTTATGCCTACAAAAGGGAAAGGCTTTGAGAAGCTCTTGTGACCTCCATGTCTCCTGCTTGGGCTGAGCATGCTGTCAGTGTTTTAGTGAATAATAGTAAAGATAATACAATATTATTACAACAGTAAATATCAGAAAAGTTTAATTTAAAATCATTGTTTATGGACATCTACCTATTGTACTACAATACTGATTTCCAAATTGTGTTTAACATTATGTGCATATTTTATATTTTTACAGTTGCAGCTTTTACATTTATTTTCAAGTTCCTTCTCTGTACTTTCAGCCTGTAAATTAGCTGTGTGTGACCCCCGTCAGTATCCTTTTTAAGAACTATTGAGATATTCAGGAAAGTAAGCAATGTGCTGTCTGAATATTTATTAAGTGTGCATCAGTTTTATTCTTTAGTAGTGCTCAGGTAAAGAATGTAGGGGTAACTGCATCCTGTAGTCTTTTCAAATTGACTTTGAAACTAAATCTGATTTTTGTTTGTTTTATCATTTCCTTTCAGGATATGTTGAAGAACACTAATAAAGGACATCCTGACAGATTACCTCTACAGATGGCTCTTACAGAACTTGAAACACTGGCAGAGAAGTTAAATGAAAGGAAGAGGGATGCAGATCAGCGCTGTGAAATAAAACTAATAGCAAAAGCAATGAAAGAACGTTACGTGAACAAGGTTAGGAAAGTAGGAATGTGTGATGGAAGAATGGGTTTCTGGGCCTCAAGCAATCTCTAAAATGGACACCAAAGAGATACCTATGTTTTTTTTTCCATAGAGCTCAACAACATGAGGTCATTCTGGTGGTAGGTGTGAGATGTGACCTACCTCCAGGACTGAACAGGCTTGCGGGTTAAACCACAGTGTGCTGGAGCAGATGACATGCTAAAATAGCAGCAGCAGTATCGGTGCTTTGTGGTAGTGTAGGAAATAATGCTGTATATTAAAGTCTCATGCACATTTTCTGCATGGAAAAATTCAGCTTTTAACTTATTCTAGAACCGAGGAATTACTCCTGTATAAAGGAAGGAACCAGTTCCTTACACTACTGTGCTTCCAACTGTGGACCAGTTGAATATGCGCTATTGAATGTATGCAACTTTGTCCATGTTTTAAGGAACAACCCAGTATATTGCATTCATCCATTTAGATCATACAATACAAATGTCTTCGAAGAACTGTAGAATACGTTCAGTAAAAAGGCAGGAACAATCTTCTTCATTTGAGGTTGTTAGTAGCTGCCTGTACTGTGGATATATGTATGCTTGTCTTATTTGCATTATAAATGTTTCCTCCTTTCCCATGAGATGGAGCATAAATGCTTCAATAATTGGTTTCATGAAGTTACAGATTATTATATTCTGGACTCATTCTGGTATGGAATAGTGGGGACATGCTGAAGGAGTGGGGGTTTTTTGTGATGCATAAAAGCATAGGTTTTAGAAAAATAATAGTCAACACAAACACACTTGTTTTAAGCTATTTATCAGAAATGGGATACTGGATTTATTGCTATACTGCAGCAGAGTTTCCATTCTAAATGGATTCAGATATTTTACTTTCTTTTCTAGTTTTCATACTCCTGCTTCTTGAAGCAGCTACTGATCATCTACAAATAGTTGAAGGAGTTCAAGACACAGAGTGTTCTTTTTAAGAGGTGGCCTGGGTTTCCTTTTGTCTATTGGTATCGACTGTGAAATCTTGCACATTATGCACTGGGAAGATGAATTGTTATATGCGTGAATAGTCACTTCAAATCATATAGGGCCCTGTGTGCCTTGTGGGTTAATATTTGCATATACAGTTTTGGAACAATGCCAGGCAGGGAGAAGCAGGTGGTGAAGGAGGTGGGTGGATAGGAAATAAGTGAGTTATGGACCATTTTCTTCTCGTGGCCACCAGAGAGGTGTGTTTGACCTGTGAAGGGTTGGTTCACGCTTGCACAAAGTGCTGATCTTCAGCCTTTGAAGGCAAAGGGCAGGAGCGATTTACGTGCTTTGCATCTCTTGAACGTATAATCTTCTCTGCAGTCTGTGGCAACCTGCCAGCCACACTCTGGGAGCACTCTGTCCTCTCACCCTCAGCTCCCACTATGGGACAGCTGGAACCATGTGTAGTGCCTAAATGGGCTGTGAAAGAAGGCATGAGGGAAGGAAACCACAGAAATTGTGGAAGCCATCATTTTTTTTTGCTAGGGGCCTTTATTACTGTGGGAGATTTTCAGAGCAATTATGTTCCATATTGAAAGTGAAAACCCCTGCAGGCCATATTGGTGGCCACAGAAGTTACTGTTCTCTGAATGAGAAGTAAATTAGTCAGGAGGCTTAATTTACTTGGCAAATCCACCTGCAAATGCTTGTACTAGGGTGGCAAGTGATAATCTGCTGCATTTTCTTTATTATTTGCACTGGATGTTAGACGTGCCATATATAATATACTGTGTTGATTGTTTTTAAAATCTAGCTGCTCAGCAGTGGAAACAGATACCTCATACGGACTGATGATATGCTTGAGACAGTTTACAGTGACAAAGGAGAAATTATAAAAACCAAAGAACGACGACTCTTCATGTTAAATGATGTGCTGATGTGTGCAACAGTAAATATTCGGTAAGACTTGATTCATATTTTTAAAATGATCATTCAAGCTTCAACTAGAAGAAATGGCACTTACTGAAATCTTTCTTTATTGCTATTTTTACTGCGGCTAATGATTTCTAGAAGTAGTCTAAATTGGTAACTAACTTTGTTAGAGTCCTCTAAATTGCCTGCTGATGTTTGGAAATTCTAGAGTAGATTTGTAAGAAAATTATATCTGTTGGAGATTACAGATAGAAATGCTCTGTGGTGTCTAGTTATATCTATGTTTTAGTCTTTAGCAGAGCATAGGCATGCTAAGGTAGGATTTTTTTCTCATCTTCCTTAAATTGATACTGTTACACAGACACAGATCTGTAACTTGGCACAATTTGCAAATTATAATAATAAAAAAAATCAACAAAAAAAACACCACAAAAAACCACAAAGCTATTGCGTATAGGCAGAACAAACCTGGAACTCACTAAGAAAATTCCAGCTGGAAAAAGGTTTTTATCTCCAAAACCAAACATTAAAGGATTAAAGCTACAGTGCTTTGAAGACAGCATTTTTTTTCATAGTGCCTTCTGTGTTTTAAT
Organism: Coracias cyanogaster; assembly: GCA_033124195.1. Taxonomy (NCBI): domain Eukaryota; kingdom Metazoa; phylum Chordata; class Aves; order Coraciiformes; family Coraciidae; genus Coracias; species Coracias cyanogaster. Next base: position 20,477 of record JAVSBS010023718.1, on the reverse strand, counting down.
TGGCTATAATTCTCACTGTTACTGTCCCTCTGTGCATGCCAAGGTCACACTCGCTCTGTATCAGAAATTGCTTTATGTGATGGTACTTTCTGACAGAGAAAATGTAGACAATTAAAATCTTCCAAGAACAGCTTTTCTTAAGCATAATGAGAGTTAATATCTTATAATATCTTATAATAATATGTTATCACTGAAGTATGAATACAGTACATATTTTTATAATTGTGTGAATGCTTGATCTCATGTTCGTGTCTGGGGAGCACCTTGTAATAAAGACACTTCAGGAAATGAACAAGCTTATGTCAGTTATCCTGTGATTCTCTTCTTTATGAATTCTTCGGTTCGGTAGTAACAATCTAGATACTTTCTCATGGTTGTTTGAAAGAAAATTGTTTTTAACCATTCATATTTTATCTTCTTCCATAACATCATTTGTCCCTGAAGTGACAATGTGCAGTTTGTTTTTGTTTTTCATGGGAAAGGTTCATGATTATGCTCTGGGTTCCTTTATGAAGTCAACAGTTCTGGTTATGTTGTTCAGCACTGTTGTTCCCCTGGGTATTAACTGGTTCTGAGCAACATCCTTTGGGATGGTCATTAGGCATGCATGTATCATGGGAGTTTGCTTTTGAGGCAAACTTTGAAGCGGTTTAATTATGGTCTTCTCTAGCAGTTAAAGTTTGGTTTCCAACCCTTTTATTTATATAACAGTGAGTTTTTAATATAGTTGAATGCACTAAAAAAGGTTTGTGACTTCCTTGGAGTGTTCTGTTGCAGGTGGGTCCACCTGCACAGTGTGTGTGGATTTAGGATTCCTCCATGATTTCATGGACAACTCTTAGATTTTTACTGCAGAAGGAACCACCTTTGTCATGCAAAACGTAGCTAGGGACTGAAGGGATTCATCTGCCAGATTTCACATATGACACCTGTACCCAGTCCAGTAGTTTTTGTTCAAAGTAAGTGTATGCTATGGAATGTACCACTTGCCTGTTCAACTCACACAGGATGAGCTTTATTTCTCTTCATTTTTGTATATAGAAGTTAGGCATCTAACCTACGCTGCTGTTATAGCACACCTGCAAATTTACCCTGGAGCTATAGACTTCTTCAGAAGCTTTACATGTACATGTAGCTGTGCAGTATGATCAGCTCACTTTTCTTAAACACCTTTACCTTTACCGAAACAGTCAGATGTACCAGGGGCCTGGGGACTGTTGGTTCCAGAGCACTTTTCTATAGCTGGCAAAAGACAGGTATTTCTGCAGGGTACAAGGCCTTCAGAAGGCCCTTCTTCATATGCAGTCTGAATGACCAGTTTGAAACAGAGACCTAACTTTGAAGTAGCAGCAGTTGGATGGGGTGGCTGCTCTTCCTAGTGACTAAACAGCTGTGTCCCACCTCATCTTGTTTTCCGTTTTCTGAACTAGATAAGAGTTCATAAATATTGCTGTAAGCTGTGGCATTTTTGGTTTTTGCTCCCACTTGCCTCTTTTTTGAAACAAAAGTATGACTGTGTTGTGAATAGGTAGCTGACTAGCTGAACAACAGCATTTAGATACTGTCCTCAGTAAATGCATTTTGCTGATTTCTCCCAAGCTTTTAACCGATTTCAGTCACACTTTTTGTGACGTACACCTTTTTTTGTTCACTTCAACATATCTTCTGTCCTTTATAATAAATGTTTGTTATATGTGCATGAATGTGAATAAAGGAATGAAGGAAACAAAGGAATATGAGCGTTACTGCCATTTCTATTCCAAATGACCTTTGTCAGTGTGCTCTTTCCTCTAAAATGCCTGTTGTGATACATGCTTCCTTCAGCAGCAGCTCACGTGGGATTACTTTCAGAAGCCTCAGCAGTTGCAAAGGTCTGCTGTAAAGAACCTGGGCTGTGGGGCTCAGCAGAAATGTGAGCTCATCAGCCCTTGGGAGGTTACATCGCCCTTCCTGCTGCTGGTAGTCTTTCAAAGGTCCCATCATCCATACTGCCCTAAATGTAGCAGTTACTTCTTTTGAGCACAGTTTCAAAAGAATTAGGAAAATATGGAGCCAAAATATTCTCCTAAGGAGTTGTATTAGGATGCCAAAATGCATGTTGATCATTTATGTTTTGTTATAGAAATGTGAGGACTGTTGTTGGCAGTCCTGTGCTGTTGTTAAACGGATTATCTGCGCTTGTGTAGCTGCTCTTTGCACTCCAGGGATGGTAAGTCACTAAAGTCAGCCTGATCCATGTATTTGTTTGAAGTTGTGCAAGGTACTCAGACTGATAAACATCCGATTTTAGAAGCAAAAATAATGAATAGGATGCAATGAAACGTAGTTGCTTGCCACAGCAATCATTTGTGTATCTTCCAGCTCTTCCTATGAAAGCAATGGCACTGTGACAACTGACCAGAGGTATTTATTGAAGTGGAGCGTACCACTGGGACAAGTGGAAGTCATAGAGTATGGCGGCAGTGAGGGCCAAGGAGACAACTGCAGGTTTCTACCCCAGCACTCTGCTGAAAATGTCGTCATTAACTCTAAGCCAAGTAAGTAACAGGAGTTACTGAATTAAAGGCTTTTTTTGCTAAAATCCATAAATGAATTTCAGTGGACTACTGAAAACAAACAAAAGCATTTTGTGCATGAAGACTTCTGTAACATCAACAGTAATACAACCTTTTTCTTTGGAAACTTAGAATCCAGAAGTGATAGTCAGTCTCCTGTCTTGCAACATGAATTGTTTTTGTTTGTCCTAGATTAAAGTTGTATGCATCAATGCATAGAACATTTTAAAGCATGAGTGTATGTGGGCATGTAAAAAAGTTGTTTTGGTGTGGTGTGCCAGCTGCCCCATGGTAGCTGGTCATGCGTATATTCTTTATCCCATAGTTAAAGCAAAGAAGTTTCTCTCAGTAAAAATGACCAGACACCCTATTGCTGTGGAGTAACTCTGGACACGTGTGATTACTGCTGGGTAGAAGTTAATCATCTCAAACCCATAATATCCCAGCCTTCAAACATAGTAAGAAGTGCTTCCGAAAAAAACCTTCAATTTCAGTTTTCATTACTGTTTTTCAAACAATATGCCAATAGGTAATTTCCTCTTAGCCTCTCAAAAAATGACCTCAAGCTCTGAAGTTTGCAGGTTCTTTCTTTGCTTGTTTATCCCTCCTACAAGCCTGCCAACTACCCTCAAGAGATGTATGAATTTCAAGACTTTACTTGGTAGCTAGCCTTTCATATATAATGAGTTATTTTTATATCCTGTATTTTGTCTAAATATTGTATTTTAAAGTACTTTTAATATATCTAGGTTGTGATCCCTATGAAAGGACTATAATCTACACAGATTTTAGTGCTAGCTCTGGGCATTATTTCACACTACGTTTCTTTAATATTGCACCCTTGGCCTCGTGAATTTTCCTACAGTTGTGCTGTAAGGAGGCATAAATGTTACACTTTAGGATGAGTGTGCAGCTGCAGCATTTAATACCCCTCATATTCCCCAGAATGGCTATTGTCAAGTCTTCTCACTTCTCCCTTTGTAAATGGCCACAGGAAACTTTTATAGCTACTTATGTTTTGAGGATGACTTCATTCTTTTAACTCCTTTTAAGCATTAATGGGCTACTTAGACAGTGAGATTAAAGCTCTTACATTACCATTTACCAGCTGCTGTATGTGTGACCCCGAGAGGTGTAGATATGAGGGACCATATTACTTAGAACTGGAGGTCCCTCTCACAGGTGAGTGTGGGAGGAACAGGTTGCTGAAAATTCTTCCTCCTGTGACCTTGTGCAGCAGCTTCACAGCCGATTAGACCAAAGCCTTGCCTGTGAGCAAGATCAGATAGGGAAGTGGAGCATGAGGGGAGGAAGAAAAGCTCTCACTCAAACAGTTCAGAGAACCTACTTGAACATCTTGGCTTTGGGGTTTCTCGGCTTCATGATGTTTAGTTACAATATCACCAAAAAATGAAATTACTTTGTACATCATTTGCAGTCTAAACTTTCAGATTAAATAGTACTCAGATGAGCTGAACTGATTGTTATCTTTCTTGGTAAGCTCTGATTGTTGTGTTAATTCAGTGTTCTGATAGAAGGAATCAAAATATAAGAATTAAAAAGGATATGAAGGATACTGGTTATACAGATGAATAAATCTTCCCTCAAATCAAACATTTCAGTCAAATAATTGCACTAAATTGAATATAACCAATCATGAAAGAGGAAGAGCGTAGCCTTGCTATTTGCGTGTTTTGCTGAGTCTGCGCTAGCTGTTACTCTGAATACAGACTTGTCCGAATCCACCTGGAGAGGCAAGTTTGAATACATACCCAGTTGTGTTAGTTTCTTCTGCAGAGTTACCCCTTTAGTTCCTGTCTTCTTGGCTGCTACAGATTACATGAGCTCAGAAAGTGCAGCCTTCCTGCAGAGAGGAAGAACTGGTGAGACGGTGTGTTATGGTTCACTGTTGCCTTTTTATTTGCACCCACCAAGATCCTGCACTTAATGATGATAGAATCATGATCGGGGTAGTATTGCTTTGTTAGTGAGACTATTGAATGTTTACCACAAATTGCAAAGCATGATGAGCAAAATATTGTCATTCTCTGCCTGAAACTGCATGACCTTTGCAGTTGTCATAAAATTATGTTATGCTTCCCTCTGTTTTCAAGTATACCAAGGAACTGTTGTGATTAAATCCCAGTGGCCTCATAGTAACAAACATCAAGTTTAAGGGCTCCTAAATTTTAATATTTGCTCTGTCATGGATTTGCTTTTATGTTTATGGGTGAGTCTTCCTACTTCTGTACCTCAGTTTTGCCACCTATAAACTATGCTGTGCTCTGGGTAGGAACCCTGAATGCTCAAAAGACCTCAGACGTCTAATGTGTCCAGAGGGAGTCTAAGGAGGCACCACATCACTTAAATATGCCCACAGGTATATTAGCATCATTGATAAATGTGTTCTTATAGAGGAATTGAAAGAGTAATCAGTGGACATGTATTAGTTTATTGCTAACTTTTGTGACTTTCCTGTTACTTTAGATGCTGTAAGTATCTAAAGCAATTATGTTTGTGGTTTTGGTTTTTGTTTTTTGGTTTTTTTTTTCTAATCTGTGCTGCTTCATCCTGAATGCTCTGTAGTAGTTAAGGGAATTTATCTGCTGGCTATTTCCTTGGGTTTTGTTTTATTAGAGATTTTTTTTTTCCATTGGCTTTTGAGGAAGTTTACTGCACAGTGATATTGTAGTGATTGATACTCATTCAATCAAAACATGTGAGAAGTTGGATTAAATTTATGGATATAGAGCACCAAGAAATTAAATTCTACTTGTACTCTTCTGCTAAAAAAGAGGGGGGGTGAAAAAGCAATGAATACAACTTGGGTTTTAATATGTCATATTAATACGACATGTTTTAAATATGCCTTCCAAACATATAAAAGTAGTAAAAGGGAAATCTGTAACTTATCAAACTGTACTGTATTCTCCTCTAGAAGAATCAGAAGTCAACCTTCAATTGCAAGTCATCCATGTATTTCACTACCCTTTAAATGGGAATATAGGAGCAGAAGTCAAATATACTGGCCAGAGTTTCAGTTTCTCAGCCTCGTGGCATGTGTTACTACGGGTTTGCATCACTATGTGCAAACTGTTGATGGGTCGTGAAACATGGTTTCTGTGCTGAGACAAATCCGTGTTTAGTGCCGTAGTGACAGCGACCACCCTGAGCTGTCAGTTCTCCAGTTCCCAGGAGTTAAAAGGGTGAACTGTAAAAGCTTTTCACAACAATTTTATTTAAGAAGACCAGACTACATAGACTCTGAAGAAGCAAAGGGAAAGGGCTAAGCATCCTGCCATTTCTGGGTGGGAAACCAGTGCCTGTCAGCAGTGTTCTGCTGCTGATCATGTTGATTAGGAGGCATGCACACCATAGCCTATTACTTAAGCAAAGAACCATTTAATCTGGGCCATAAAGCTAAAGACTGAAAGAGAAAATGAGCTAATGTACTATGTATCATGCAGTGATGAGCATACAAAATAACAGTAAAATGAAAAAACATGTTAGCACGTTTTTGTCTATGGCTTTAGTGTTATTTTTTTTTTCTTTCACAGGATTACAGTTTGTAACTGAGATCAAACCTCAGCACTGCTAAACTGTGGCTTCTCTCCTTGCCTGGTCAGACTTCCAGGGATATATTTGTAGTCTATTTCTACTTGCCTGTGGTTTTGATCTCTGTGGGTTTTGTTTATTATCAAATGTAGTAGTGACAGGATGCTGAAAGCAGGCATGATTCCACTCTTCTGAGTTTCCTTGTGCTTGATGCAGTCACTTCATGTAGCTATCCAAGTGTTGCCAGGGAAACAGGTAGGGATGTATGATGGGCTACAGTGTGCACTTGTGTTTCTGTCGACGTCTCCCTCAGGGGAAGGACAGCTCTTCTCTGAGATAGTGCTGCTGTGATAGCCATTGCCATTAAAGCTGGCTTTTTGCTGGCTTCTCTGATGAGAAATAAAGAATTGGAGAAGGAAAAAAAAGCCAGCTTTATCATCACTTTAGGGCTGGACAATCATAATGCAATGCCCAGAGTAAGCAGGACTAAGTGACGTATCAAATCTAGCATTGGTGATAAGGTTTTAAAAAGGATGATGTGGCATAAATTACTAGTTCAATGAACTTTCATCTCTTTGAAATATGTATAGGGTAATAATGTAAATCTTTATTTTAAAACTGTTGAAAATAATACTGTACACCAAAGGAGATGTAATACGTTAAAGAATGTAAACTATCATTGATACATATGTGAACAAAAGACCAGAGATTTTAAGTAAATCTGACTCCAAACAGCCCATTGATCTTAGCAAAGCGAGTGACTTTAAATAGTTCATGTGTTAAGCAGATATATGTTTCTAGCTGGTGGATTAGGCATAGAATAAATGAGGTGTTACATGTTTGTCTCACCCACTTAGGATGACATTCTTCTCTTTGCTGTTCGTCTTCGTTATAGCTGTTATAGGGCTTGACATTTACTTCATATAAACCTTTTTCTGTGTTGCTATGGGTCTTGTCCACATCTTGACACAGAGTAGTAGAACGAGTAGAAACCTAGCTATAAGCTAGTGAGTATGAAAAAGGGAGGTAAGCTCCTCACCATATGATTTCCACGCGGGTTGTTAGAGATAGTCTGGTGGAAACTCCCACGTATACCTCTGGCAGCTTGGCCAGTTTACAGTCACCTGCAGACTTGTCTTGGGATCACTGCAGTACTTCAGTCATTTAAACGCCCCTTCACATGTGTACTTTCACTGCCTGTTTACGCTGGTGTTTATGTTCTCACATCCTCTTCTTCTTTCACCCTTTGTGCCCATGCAGATGCACTTGACTGGTCCAGGGGAAGGGGCTTCCAGGTCTTAGCCTTTCCCTTCAGGACCTGTGAGATGAAAGGGCACCTCCTTCCTTTCACTCTGAAGCCTCTTTGCTTCCTCCTGGGAACAAAGCCAGGAATTAGAGTTCCGCTGATCCGTACTTGCATTCAGTATATAGTCCAGGCAGAAACCTGACTGTTGCCCTGGCTAGGGTGAAGTTGAGGAGCCAGGCATTGGGGCCCACATCTGTTAGCATATCAGGGCTAGGGTGTTTCTCCCTCCTTTTCCCTACTGCTTTCGCTTCCTTCCTCATCTCTGGCACAGCACAGCTGCTTCTGTCAGGAGGAAAAATATTTATGACTTTTTTATCTCTGAAATTCTCTGCTATGTGATCAGGATTAGCTGGAGACTAGTATAATCCTGAAGCCATGCGCTCAATGTATGAGCTACTTCTCACCATCTCAAGAGGCTTTGCGTTTCCTTGGTATTCTTGCATAATTTTACTCATAAATGGTATAGCTCTATGAATTTAATACCTTACTCAGTATTTGCAGTTGCAAGCTGTTGATTTTATGTTGGCATTGCTCAAGCAGTGTGAATATGCAGTTTTGTGGCCGGAGTGTAGTTTTTGTGCAACCTGTGTCTTTGGTGTTCAGATCTGATACAATGAGCATATAGCGAGACAAATCTCGGCATTCATGTAATTACCAGCTGAGAGCAAGGTATTAACAGCTGGCAGAGAGATGAAACATGTTAAAAATATTCTCTGGAGTTGAGACTTGGGAGGTTTGTTTCCCAGTTCTGCTCTGTGCATACTGGGTGGCGTGTGGTATTTTAGATTGGATATCAGGAAGCAGTTCTTTACTGAAAGAGTGGTTAGCCATTGGAACAGGCTGCCCAGGGAGGTGGTGGAGTCACCATCCCTAGAGGTGTTAAAAGAACGGGTAGATGTGGCACTTTTAGACATGGTCTAGGAATTAGGGAGACATCCAAAGAAGGCTGGACTAGATAATCCTAGAGGTCTTTTCCAACCTAAATGATTCTGTGATTCTATTTGGTTCTTTGTGATTAGGACTTGAAGAACTTCTCTGTCTTGTGTGGCAGTGAGAATAAATACATTGAAGAGTTTTAGAGGCTCACATTATCAGATTCAATAATTAAGCTCATAAAGATTACCTTTAGGTGCTTACAAGATTAAAGTACGATTAGACTGAATAATGTCATTTCGTGTTTATGATAATGCTCTTCATATTGGTTGATGATGATGATGACAGGTCCTGACTTTATCGGTAATTAGGTTTTCTTACCCCACGTCTGAATTTAATAGTTTGTGTTTTGGTAATCTCAGGGGATGATTTGCTTATCACTTAATACTGTGTGTTTGTGCTGCTTTTTTCTGCACTAGGTTACTAAACCTAATTTGGGGTTATGCTGTAAAGCTATGTGTAAGTAGCTGCTCAGCTTTTCACTGATGACTGCCAACTATGTTCTTGTTTTCTGAGATCATTCTTGACTTCCCATTTGCTTCAGTTTCTAAAACTGGAGACTGATACTGCTCTCTAAATATTTGTGTAGTTTGGACCTGGGCGTATGATGTAACCTCAGGTGAGCTACAGTTAGGCTATGGTGGCTCAGATTTTTTGGGAGCATACAACTGTGGAGATCATGGGTTGTATTCGGCATGAAAGAACAGAAAGGAGTAAGGCATAAAGTCTGCATTTCTCTTATGAACCTTAAATTGACCTGTGAGCTTGTTTAGGTCTTAAACCAGGATTTTGGATTCACAAGACTACTTTTTATGTTACTGAGATTCCATTTGGCTATTAAAATGCTCTCATAAAGGAGAAATGAGAAAACATAACCCACCCACATGCTTCTCTGAGGTGTCTATGGAAACAAGCAGCATGAGTGAGCAAGTGGAAAGACACAAAGAGGAGGAGGGTGATGCTGGAAGAGCTGACAGGGGCTTTGCTTACATAACACAACGTGCAGGAAGCTTGTAGTTCAGCATCTAAAAATAAAATCTCATGTGCTTTGTCACTGGCTTTAATGCTCGTACAGAACTTCCAGGCAGAAGGGATCAGAGGTACAGAGGTGCCTCCCTTGTGTATAGCTGGTGCTTGGATTGGTCAAGTTCTGTGCCGCAAGAGAAGATTTCAGTGCAGCAGGGGATCCTCATCACCAGCCTTCCAGCGAAAGCTAGGTGTTCCATTGCAAAGGGTTTTGTAAAGGGAAAAGAAATAATACTTAACAATGGGCATCAGTATCAACTGCTAAATGATTGACAATGTTCCTGATGTTCCAAATAGTCATCATCATTTTGCCAGATCTTTTTATCTGTTGCTGAAATAGATTGTTTGTATATGAAAATGCCACATAAAAGTCTCTTTTTCTACTCAAGAAACCAGAAAAAATTCACAGTGAAATTTTCACTGAGAAAATTGGTTCCACTAGACCTCCTCAGGGAGAACGTTTTTCCTCTATTTGACAAGTTCTCTTCTGCAGAGCAACTGTAAGGCATTTGTCCTGTATGTTTTGTGTACCAGTGCATCTGTAGGAGCAGGATCCAGTACCAAGTGTAGGGGAAGAATTCCTCAATTGCAGTAGTTGAATCTTGGGCCTTATTAATGGCGTCTGGTTTTCCTTTTTTAATTATCAAGATCTTCAGAGAACAGGAAACTATTTTACTTGAGGTATAACATTGTCTCTCAGTCTCCATTCCTGTCCTTCCAAAGGATGAGCATCTTAAACTGAGCAGTGTGATGCTGTCTGCTTATTATTACTTGATGAAAAAAATCAGTGAAACTTTTCCAGGACAATCAAAGGTCATATTTAAAACAGAATAATTGAACAGTTCTGACTGTATGTCAGTAGTTTTAAATACATTGCTGCTAGATCATCATAGTTTAACCTAAACATGTTAACGATCTCATGAAATCAGTCCAGTTTATTATGAAATGGTCAAGAATTCATCTGGTATCATGATGCTTTGCTTTCCAGAACACTGTATAATCTTTTCAAGTTAAAATGTAGACTTAAATGTTGCAGAAGAGTTGCCTATTTTTTTATTTGTTCTGAGAGCGTAATTGTGTACAACTAACAGTTTGTTATGCCTTCCTCAGATGCAGCAACTTTTACCTCCCACGTATATAACTTCTCCCTCCCTTACAGGTGATTTTTATCCTCAAGATGAGGATTGAACCTTTTCCAGATCCCTTCCCTTCATAATGGCATTTCAGTTTGCTGCCTGGACGCACACAGATGGCTCAGTAGGAGGACACAATACAAATGCGCTCAGCCTCAAAGACCAGATTGCAGACGGCAGTCAAATTTGGGTTCTACCAGTTGTTCAAAGTAGTCTTCAAATCTGGCATGTTCATCAAACATATCATTAATTTCGTGTTCCCCCTCAGTAATACTGGAACTATAGTAAGGAACATAGCCTTTCCCAGTTCTAGTTGTGGTTTTCACATGTGAGTATTCGTGACCTTCTACTTCGTGTAACACCTTGACTCACTTCAGGGCTCTGTCTCTCTCGGAAGCCAAGTAGTCTTTCTAGGGACCTTGAATTTCCATGGCACATTGTTTCTTCCTTCATGTCAATATGACTTTTTCCAAAGCAATTCATATTGATGTATTGTGGTTTTGAACCGTGTGGGGAAAAGGTCATTACTATAATCATACTCAAGGCAGATCTTGTCAAGATTACTTTGCTATAAAAGAGATACCCAGGAGTGTATCCATTAACAGTCTTTGGCTTTAACATGATATACGATACAGAAATGTTTGCAATAATAGTTGTGACATTGAGAGCATGCTGAATGAGGCTTTTGTGTTATTGGCATGCTATTGGATTTGTGTAATGTTGAAAAAATCCTCCTAATTGGGAATAGACGGGATTTTAGTATGGTAAGGCACCATCTGAGCCGTTATGTTTACTTATCCAGGAAGAGATGTTTAAATTACTGGTAATTGCATCTACTCTAGGCATTGTAACACTTTCTTTTTCCCTTTTAGTAGCGTAAATCTGTGATAAATTAGTAATTCACAAGTGAGAATCAGAGCACAGAGCAAAAGCTACTGGAATGTGTGCAAGTAACAAATCACCACTGTAAATAAATGTGTCCCTTAGTAATTGTTTGAGAGGAAGAATAGGGTGTGATCAGCTCAGGATTACGATATCCAACATGTTTGTGGGACCCATGAGAATTGAAAATTTACAGGATCTGGGTAGACAGCGATCCCCAGGGAGCAGTTGCTCTGCCAGTGCCCATTAAAGCAGCTGCTGCTGTGCTGGCTGTGTGGGGAAAGAGCTGCATCTGCTGGCTGGGCTCCCTAGCAAAGCAGCCTGCTGCCAGAGGTGGGAATTCTCTACCCACACCAAAGCACTAACACACAGACGCTTCTCTTTCATGAGTATATTTATGCATAACCTCCCAAATCCTAATTTTGCCTGAGCCAAGTTAAACTGACTGTAACCACACCCAGGGAGTTTCCTGCAGGCTTTGAAAAAGGCTGGATGTAAAGGGACTAAAATAGCTTCTGTTTCAATGATAAGAATTACTTCAAACCAGGCAAGACTGATGAATTTAAAGTTGTGGTGCTGAAAGTAACACTGGGAAACGAACAGGAAAAATACATGTTTAGTATTATATTCAAACATATCTCAGCTAAGGAGCAATTGTTATAAAAAGCGGAATCTTCCCACCTCAATTTTACATAGCAGCAAAAATACATTTAAACTTTAACCACCTTTCATCCCTCTAAAGCAAGTGGCAGTTTAGTTTTCTTTTAACCTTGAATTAATATATATTCATAATAATGCTGAGCAAGAAATTAGGTGTTTTGCATGAATGGCTGACTCTTGGCAGCATACTTACCTTTTGCAGGGAGGCATGAATTCCTTTGGTAAAATCTTAGCAACGAAGGAGTTGATGAAAAAAATTCCTGCTAACTTACTTGTGGCCAAGATTTCACCCTTGATCTGTAGGTGGAATGCAAAAACTGTGCCTTCAAAGCCCCATACGTGATTATCGGTTACAGCATGCTGACTTCTGCCTGAGCGCACCGTCCTCCATAACACGTAGGATGTGTAGAGCTGGAGAAAGCCTTCCCTAAACTCGTGGAGAGGTTTTTATCACATGGGAAAAATAAGTTGTTTTGGAGCTTGATAGTTAACAAGAGTGTCTTAGAAATGGGAAGGAAATGGCTTTATCACTTGTGAAACATTTCAAAGTACAGAATGAAGCCAACCATGTATCTGCTTTGGAGTGAAGCCAAGACTTACTCAGTGTTTTCTATGGAAAAAAAGAAAGTGAACACCCACCCCAAAATAGCCAGCAATGGAATGATCAGGGAACATGTGTGGGCTGGAGCAGCCAGTCTTTGGTTGTGAACTGAGAAACGCATCTGGGGAAGTAGTGTGCCCCACCACCACCTTCACCCAAGAAAAGTCCTTGGTCACACGGTTCTCAGCCAGATCAACTGGTGGTCAATATCTTGTTAGCAACCAAGAAGATAATCCTATTTTAAAAAGCGTTGTGAGTAACCCTTACAGGACCCAGTTCAGAGATGAAGTTGCTAGAACTTGTAACTTATTATCCAGAAACAAAGTGGTCAGTTCTCAAAGAACTCTCTTCTGATGAGTCCATCATTGCTGATCTCTGAAGCCAGGTTATTTTCCTATGTTACACTAAGGATCTCCATGAAGGAATTATATTAGTCATGGCTATTGACCTAGCCTTTGACAGACTATTGAAATTTCTTCTTGGTTTGTCTCTTTGTCTTTTGTAGAACATCCGAGAATGGAAGCAGGCTCTGTTTATTTCTATATTTGCTTTTTTGCTTCTTTTTCTGTGCTAAGAACGTGGTCTTTAATGAATGAACCTAAAAGGACTTCCATTTGTTTTTTCTGTGTGACAATTTTAGATGCCAGGTTAGTTTATTTGCTTTGACACTCTTACTGCATCCTTTTTATCTTGACTTATTAAAAGCTTATAAAATATGCATGATGCAGACAAAATAGGCTGAGGTGACAATTACTGAATGAAACTCAAGATTTATGCCTTATTCCCAAGGCTGGAACAAGGATATTTGTAAGAGTATTTGAAGCTCCAGGAAGAGGACTGTTAGAGGAGAGCTCTTTTCAGGCACAGAGGATGTACATACTGCACAGGACAAGTCCATCTGTGTCAATAGGTAGAGCTTTCTTTATGGCCTCAGTTGAAGACTATGACATAAAGTCCCGCAGCATCTAAGAGTCGCCTGAGTGCTTGCTGTTATATGTTGAAGGTTAGTGTCCATTCTCCAACCTGCTTTCAATAATAAAATGTCTTTATGTAGCTGCAAAGAGCGATCCTGGCTTTTAAGACTTAAAATAATGTAATTCACTTGAATGAAAATACCCGTTCTATGCAAGGGAATCCTCACAAACTTTCAGCTTTTCGCAGCCTGGTATTTGTAAATTTTCCCTTGCTTCAAACTCACAAGGATAAATTTCAGGGATATTTGTAGTGTGTTTTTCAGTGCAACGGTTCTGTTTGTGTAGTAGTGGATTTTATAAATGACAAGTAAGTGAATGGACTTCTGCCAAGAGCTCAACTAAACTGCCAGTTACTTCTAATCAGTTTAAATTTTGTTTTACAGAAATTATCTTTTTGTTAACAGAAATTTAGGGCAAGAATGATTTCATTTGTATTTTTTTACTGCGCCAAACACATTATCATGTTTTTTTGGCTAGATTTCACCAGACTTCTGTAAATGCTGACCCACACCCTTCTTTGCAAGTAGCCCCATCAAAAGCAACAATTAGATGTGTCTAGAAACTAGTGATTTTGGCGCTTAACAAATTACAATTACAAATTACAATCATTATAGACATTAGTAAGAAAAAAGATATAAGCTAGCAGAAGAGGGATGCAAGGAGAGAAGTGTTTACAACTTACAACAAATGTTGATTTTTCAAGTATTTGGACTCAGTAAAGTGAAAATGCAGCTTATTGAAAGTACATAGTTTACAGTTCCAGAAAAGTGTTTAATATTTTTTTTAACCAAATCTGCAAACATTCTACTGACCATAATCTAAAAACTCTTCCTCTTATGTCTACTTTGCAGTCATTTATTTTCATCGTGTTCAATAAATGTAATGATCATTTCTTATGGACTGATTTGTTGTAGAGGATAAGAAAGTCTAGATTGTTCTTTTAATTAACATTCAGAACAGGCAAAGGAGGATGGATGAAAGTTGCATCTGTTCTTTGGCTGGGTAAATAGTTAGTGCAGTCATTCCTCTGTTTAGTGCTCAAGGGTAGTACACAGAAATCCTTTTATCGATTCAATTTACTAGAAGATTTAAAGGCAAGAGAATAATTTGAAATGTTGTGGAAGTATGTAATATTTCAGGCTTATGTTGCATTTTCCTGTGGTGAAGTGGGTAAAGTTAAGGTTTCTCTTGAACATTTTCCTTGAGCCTTGAAATTTTATGCTCTTCAAGGCAGACTCTTTGCTTAATATAGTGAATTGTGTTAAAGAAAAGCCTCTGGTGATGGCATTGAGCTGTATGATGCCTCCAAACAGTAACATGTCTTTAGAAAATAGTTATTATAATAAGTAACTGAGAATATACTAATGATTTAAGAATAATTGTCTCATGCAGGTTAATTTTTTATGTTTATTCTGTTCTATGCTATTTTGATAGCTTTGTGTTTGGCTTGTTGCATTTTGGTTTATACACTGGTTCCTGTAGCAGATTTGGGGCATGGAGGTGCTAGCGGTGTCTCGACTGGCAGCGGTGCTGTGTCCAGCACTGATCTGCTCTGGCACCCCGGCCAGGTGACATGGCTCGTGTCCGTGCTCCTGACCCATCTGCAGAGCCCGTAGCCAGCATTGTATTTAGATTGTGTTCTCGCCAACGCAGGGGCAAAGTCCTTCTGTTCCAGGGGAGTTTTCTGCACACAGATAAGATTCCAAAGGTATGGTAAGGGTAAAGGATCTGCAGTCTGGATACTACACAGCGTGAGCTAAATAATCTGCAGGGGTTTCCTGGAAAGATCGATCAGCCTGGTTCCTGTCATTCAGGCTAAGGGCAACACACTGACTCTGTGTGAGTCAGGGTGGGGTTTTTTAGGGCTGAGGGAGAGTGTTGTTTCTGCAAGAATGACATAGCCATGCCACTCCTAACATCATGTCTGGGAGTCAGAGTGTACTAGCAGGGTTCTGCAAGCTCTCTGCATTTAAATAGACAGCTTAACCTACTAATCAAAGTATTTTTCTGAGTTAGTATTATTGTATAAATATATGTACTTGACGGTTAGGGCTAAATATCTCTGTTGCTGTTAAGATTTGTTGCTGATCTCAATGCAGATCCCTTTTTTTCACTTAACCCTGATTTCGATAAAATTTCAAGTGGTTCAGTGAAATCGCAGGCTCATGTTAGAGTTAGGATGTGCATATATGATCCAGACCTGTCTTGCAATTGATTAAACAGATTTTGAGTTTTAAACCACCAGAGTTGAAGGCTACAATTTATTTATTTATTTATTTATTTATTTTCTTTATCATGTGACTAAAAGTAACCTTCAGGAAGGATGTTTAAGGTGTACCAGGAAGTCTGCTGCTTGGTGCTAAGCAAAACTTCTATGTCATCTCAAAAGAGATTTTTGCAGCCAGTGAAGCTTCCATATTTGTCACAGTTCTACTGTGTGCTTATTAAAACTACACATAATGCTCTCAGTCGTACTAGATGTGCAAACTTGAATCTTAATTGTAACTGTAAAAGGCAATGATAAGGTGAGGGAAAAGGAAGTGCCTATGGTAATGCCAGTACATGCAAAGCTACTATGTGAGAACATACTGCTACCTGCAATTTCCTGGGATGCACTTCACATTATCTGTTTGCAGGGATATTAAAAGCAACTGGAGCATCAAAATGAAATATTGATGATAGAGGTGTAAATAAACCACTCTGATTTTTCAGAAGTAATGAAGACCCTAGCTGCACATTGAAGCATTAGGGTTTTTTACAATATAGAGAGAGAGTGACCAGTTTTGATAAGCTTAATTTTCATAATGTTAAGAAATAACAATATATGTTAATATTGTCTTTGTCATGCTTTCATCCTTCAAATGAAAATTACATCTTTTTATTATATATAACCTTCTGTTTTTATTAATTTTAGACAAGCTCTATATGGGACCAGGGCAACTGTACTGTGATCTGCAGAACCTTTTCCATGACTTGAATGTAGTTGGCCAAATCAGTCAATTAATAGGCAGCCTTAAAGGAAACTATCAGGTAATAAAAAAAGTTGGATTTATTTTTCAAATGTGTTTCTGTTGTAAAATAACATAATTTTCCCTCTCTATGATCTGTACAAGACATTCTTTAGTTCTCTCTGTAAAGAGTGTAATAATTTTTTACCTCTAGTAATTCATTTACTGCTGTTTAGCGTTATAAGTAGATTACAACCATCTTTCTAATCTTATTTTTCTTTTGTTTCTAAGCGTAGGTGGATACTACAAGTGTCTGCATTTGCTCAGTAGCTGATAAACTTATATGGAAACAGAATTATGTTTTGATCTTAAGAAATTAAATTCTTGCAGTTAGACAAGGTAGTAGGAGGATGGTTGTTTGGAGGAAGCTCTTGATGCCCATCCAAGCTCATAATCCTGGCTTGAGGGGGAGCGGTACTTAAAACTGAGTGCAAATAACAAAAATATAAAAGACTTTTTGGAGGAATTTGAAAGCAATTTGCTTTGGCTTTGTTCACATTTTTAACTCCGATCAGCCACCATAGGCTGTAAATGTATAGGCATGTGTGTGAATAGGTATATGAGAACTGAATTTCTCTTGGGATATCTTGCCTTCAGAGTCAAGGGCATTAGATAAAACATAACATTTTGTGAAAATACGCACTGTGAAGGAAGTTTATGGAAACAGTACCTTTGGACAAAATTTCACAAGTATTTGAAGGTGAATTTCGGCTGCATTACTGGGAACATGTATAGCATAGAAACCATAAGACATTCACCCATTAACATACACAAAAACCTTTCTGTGTGTACTGCCAGGCAGAGCCAAGGATGTTTTGAAAGCTTAAAATCCAGTCAATATTTCCAGGTAGAGATGAGTAAAGCAATAGAAATGATTTAGTTGAGGAATGAGGTCCACTTCTCTATTTTTTAAAAAACCCTTCCATTTTCATAAATTCTGGCTGTGGAAAATTAGCATACTTTTGTATATGAATACTCATTGCTATTGATGATTTAAGTGTCACTCAAGTGTGCTTTTACCCTGTGTGACTAAACACTCAGCTTGCAAAGGGTCAGCATCCTACTTAAACAGATTCCGGCCACACATTCAGCTTTCATGATGGCTCTGTAAACATCTTGGCTTAAAGATTTGAGCAAAAACATCAGCAGTATGATTTGTAGATGTTTTCGTGAGATTTTCTTTAGAAGCAGAATTTGTGGGTTCTGTATAACTACTCACTGAAATGAAGTAAAGGATTGTGCGTACACCTGATGCAAATTTACGTTTCTTAATCTGACAAACACTTGGGAATGTCATTTGTGTACTATCAAACTGAGCAATGTGAGATTAAATAATCAGATAAAACATTAGCTGGTTTTTTTACTGACGTTTTTGAAATACATTTACAAATACAGCTAAATTATCCATTGTGAAAATGCAGAGTAAAGAGGCTCAGGTGCCAGGATTTGTTTGTTATATGCAGAGATCACCTTAGCCTGTTGGAAATTGGCCAATAGGCTGGCATTGAATCTTAGCTTTTTCAATTTTTCAGAAGAGAGAAACTTCAGAGTGCACGAAGCATACAAATTAAGGAAACTAGGAAAATTACTTGCTTCCGATGCCTGGAGGCACTTGCAAGGAAAAGTAGCATGCTCACTATCTCCTGAATAGGTCTATAATAAAATGTAACTTACCAATATGTCCTGCTTTAACTTTAAATGGCACATCCAGCTGACTCTGAAAGAAAGTGTTTTAGAACACTTAGGCTAATTTCAGCAACTTGTGAAATGCTTCCATATAAGAAAAAAAGATTATGATAGCCTTATGATAGCCAACGAAATTACCTTTCAGCCACTGAAAAAGACCCATTCAATATAACAGAACAAACAACTATTTGGCTACTGATTTGGACTGTTAAACCATGGTAGGCTAAATACATCCCCAAGGGTAACTTTCTAGCTTCATGAGCTACAGGAAAACAAAACAAAACGTTTTTCAATATTGCTTGAGACCTAAACACATTCTTTTGGCAATTGCTGAGAGCTGGTTTTGAAAAAACTAAACAAGAAACTAAATGAAGCCAGCATACATCTCCACCCTTAAATTTAACCTGAAATTAATTAGACAATTCACACATGAAAACAAAACACTACGTTTTCACTTAAAGGATAGCATATGCTAAAATAAGAAACTAAAAAAGCACATACAACCTAAAACACTGTTCTAGAATCACTTTTGCAATAGTTTAATTTTTATTTTATCTAACTTACCAATGCATTTTCTTTTATTTCAAGATTCTTCAGTGCTACAGCTCCTAAAAGCAAAGAAACCAAAGCAAATATGTAAAAATACAATAAGCAAAGTAGTAGCCGTGCATGCTAAACATCCTGACGATCTGTGGTTGTTTAGCTTTTTGCTGTGGAAGACATCCAAAACCTACACCTCAAATATACATGAAAGATGATTAATGACACACTCTTCATTCATGCTACAAAATAAAATCTGAGGTCTTCTCATGGGCCTTGCATGTCCATGTAAAAGAACCTAAGATTCCTCTAAGTAAAAATGTTAGAAATTACTGTCACATTTTGTAAGGACCTATTTTGAAATTAAAAGTTTGCTTCTTTTTCCTCAACCATCTGCTTCCCATACTTGAGGAAATCTAGCAACATTAAATTTAGAGTGAATTTTTAGCCCTCAGAAGATCTTACATTTGCAAGTTATATTTATAGGCTTATAAAGGTCACAGGAAGCACTTCAGTAAATCTGATTTTTAAATGTCTTAAGACAATAAATTCAGAAAATTTGAATTGCAAGATCTGTTTTTACAACATACTTGACATTGGACACTTGCCATAACAAAGGAACATTGGAAGCGACCAGGGAACTTAAAAACATGCATATAGTCTGAAGCAATGCCTTCTGCAAGTTCTATAAGAAGGACAGAACACCTGCAATGGTTATCTCTGAATTAGTTGTATAGTGTTAACACATGCAGATGGAACAGACACTTGATACAGCTGAGCAGGGGCATAAATGAGGTTCCAGAAAATAGGAGCAGATTACAGGCCTGGAAAGAAAGAAATACAACTTGAGATTGCAAATGAAGATTTGATTGACCCAATAACGTTTCAACTGCAAGAAATATTCTTGCAGTTACACAGTGTTGATGGCATTGGACTACTGTTCAAAGTACCACAAATTTGGGGAAACTGGACCCTAATCTCAAAAGGACATTCAATTGAACAGCTGTGGAAGAGCTGATCAAGTAAACTAATCTTGCAGTACTTGCAAAATACTATAAAGTTTTTTATTATTTAATTGCAACAATCTATTACCACTTTTCAGTAGAATTCTATACATTCCACACACGCCACCATCAGCATCTCCAGAGATACACTACATGCAGAAGTATGTCTTTTGAGAGCTGGTGGTTCTGGGTTTAAGCATAATACTACACATGTTGACAGGAACACTGAGGAAAAAAAAAAAATTCAAATAAAGCATTCCCAGAAGTAGTCTGTAACTACTCTAGTAGTTATAACTCCTCTACATAGTCTTTGTAGGTAATAAGGTGACAGTTTTTATACACCATTGGGCTTTATTCTACTCTAAATTTATTCCCTGATAAAGCTGACCCTACATAGACCATTTTGACACTAAATAATATCAAAAAATCATTTGCTTCTCCAAGAAGACATCACTAATTGTATTCAGAGCAATTAATTCTAATAGCATCCAGAGCAAAGGTTCACAATTGTAACCAAATTACCATGCATGACATGCAATTTTTGCACATCAGTTGAGCCATGGTAAAAACATTCACAGACCAGCTCTCAAGACTACATAACACATGAAGAAGTT